>SNQJ01S0161700.1:4465-16689 GCA_010110895.2 Picea sitchensis
ATATAGCCTCATAAACCCTAGGTGTCATTTTCTCCTTTAGCCTCTAGCAACAATATTAAACACTTCGGTATAAAGCCTCTTAATCCCAAGCACAAAACCTTAATACTTCAATAATTGATAACAAATGAAAGTAGGGATGTGGATAAAGCCTCTTAATCTCTCCTAGGGTTTCAAGTATACAAGATAACATGCAATAATTAAGCCTCTAAAAGAGAATATACCAAGATACACACACAAATAATGAAACTTGAACAAAGAAGACTTACTAAGCCAAGAACATGAATTAGGAAACCCTAATTCACCATCCAATCATCAACAAGAGAGAAACATCCAATAAAAATCCTCCTCCAAGTGGTGTGCACTATATCCAAGAGCAAGAAAAGAGATAAAGTGAACTTCTTAGAGTGTGCTCACAAATGTGAGGATTTGTGTAATGATCCAAATGCTCATAATATCATAAAATAACAGAAGTACACACCATGTACAAAATGTGAGCGTGGAGCACAGTTCCAAGATAGATAAGTTACACAATAACTCTTTAAATAATATGGGAACCCCTTCCAAATAACCAAATAACTTTATACATCACAATTCACCTCCTCCAATAATGAATACATGACCTCTATATATACCTATTCACACTTGCACATGAGGCCCCTTTACCATTAGGTCGACTTTATTACATATATATTTACACATTACATGTACATTTAGGCCCATATATGCCCCCTCTTGGGGTCATACCATATACATTTATCCTCATGTCATATACACTTATCCTCATATATTCTCCCCTTGGGTCATAACATAGTACACTCCTTCAAAAAGATTTTTCCTCAAAGCTTTGCAATTAAAGGCTTCACATGTGATGAAACCAAGTAATATGATTTTCTTATGTTCGCGGTTTCTTCCTTCCATTGATTATGATCCATCCATCCAAAATCAATTATTTTTCGTCGTAATCCTTGTTGTCTAGTTGTTGCATGATTTTCTTTCCCTTGATTCCATGTATCATTATTGAATCTTCTCCAATTTGTAGTATATGTTGGTCTATGAAATATCATATGGAATAATGGTTTTGTGATGCCATATTCCATGAATATTGATGATTATTCCATCTTTTTCCTTGATAATGATGATATTGATCTTCTTGTATTCCTTGAAATATTTCTTGATAATGATGGTGTCGATATGGTTTGACATTTGATGGTTTTTATTAATTCTACACACCCATTTCATCTATATTCTTTTCAAAGACAATGCCATCCTCGATCATCTTTGCTTGGTCTTTGATTACTCTAGCCTTAGATATAATACCATCATATTTGGCATGTACATCCTCTAGATGGAGTTCAACTTCTTCAAGTATCTTCTGGTGACATTCTTGAATCTTGTCTTCTTTCTCTTTTTGAAGTTGCAATGTCACCCCATTTATAAAATTTTGATGTCCTTCTTCAATTATGGATTGCATTTCTGATTTTATCTCATCAATATTTAGGAATTCTTCAACCTTCTTTCAAATTTCCTATTCAAGTCTTTTGGTAGATTCTTCATCCAAGATCCTTTCTTTTTCTTGATTTTGACAATGTTTATTTTCTTCTTTAAATCTCTTAACCTCATATAGTAGGTTTTTATTATGGTTTCGTAATCTGCATATCTCTTCTTCTTTCTTTTTCAATTCTTCCCTTGAATCATCATTTTACCACTTTGCTTTGCTACTTTTTTCTTGATTTAAGTTCCTAATATCCTTAATGAGTGATTCATTAAGGGATTGCAACTTGGTGAACTGATTATTTTTCTTTGTAATACATTTTCTTAGCTCTTCATTATACTTTTCAAATTTGGAGACATTTTATTTCAATTCATTTAATTCCATTTGAATTTTATGCATATCCTCCATTTTTTTTTATCCTTGATCCATTTATTTGAGAATAATTCTTCAAATACTTCCCATGCGGTGTTTCTTCTAGTACCTTCATCAAATCTATACCGCCACTTACCAACTTCACCATTCAAACAAATACCTTCCCCAAAAGGATTCTTCCAATTTTTTTATTGTCATTCTCAACCATTCCCCGGGACTGATTTCATCATTGTCTTCTTCTCCACTAAAGCTAGGTATTGGCATTGATTATTAATTGAGGTCTAACCCAAACCTCAACTTCCAACCTCAGTATAATAAGGATAAAGATCTCAAATATTTTTAATCCTTATTCCAATATGCTCTTCTATGTTTTCTCTTTCCAATGTATTTTGAATTATCTCAATGGGACATTCCAATCAAAAGCTATGATAGTTTTAAGTGAACATACCTTTGAAACCCTGATTTGGAGTTTGTCCTCCTAGTCGACCTTCCTTCTGATGTATCTCTACAATTTAGGCCCTTTTGAGTCTGAAATTGTGACATGCAGTACTTGGAAATGTATTATTTGTAATTCCAATTGTCTTACCAAAATTAGATGTGTCAAATGAAAGTTATGGTAACTTTCCCAGACCTTGCTGAATTTTGGCCTTTCTAGGAGAGCGAGATTGTACATATTTCCACGTGCACAATATTTGATATATGATTTTTAAAATTGTACCATAAATACTACAAATTGTACTTGTTCTAATGATATTTGTATCACATAATTTGGATATTCGATGACAAAGATATGACTATTTTATCTGGAACACCTGTTTGAGACTAGTTACAAGACTAGTCAAAAACCCTATCTTTCACAGAGTGTATATCCAAAAGTAGAATGACCCAAAAGTTGAAATTTGTACCACAAGTACTATGATATGTCTTCTCAATATCCTATATTTTTTGTCTTCTGAAGTGGCTCAGAGAAAAATTTATATGAAAAATTCCAAAATGACTGTATTGAGGAAGCAAAAACCTAGGATCGGTGCTTTGAAAACAAATGTAATGATCCAAATTCTCATACTATCATAAAATAAAATAAGTACACACCATGTACAAAATATGAGTGTGGAGAACAAATCCAAGATAGATAAGTTACACAATAACTCCTTAAAGAAGAGGATAACCCCCTCCAAATAACCAAATACCTTTATACATCACAATTCACCTCCTCCAATAATGAATACATGACCTCTATATATACCTATTCACACTTGCACATGAGGGCCCTTTACCATTAGATAGACCTTATTACATATATATTTACACATTACATGTACATTTAGGCCCATATATCCCCCCCACCCCCTTGGGGTCATATCATATACATTTAGCCACATATATGCTCCCCTTGGGTCATATCAAGTTGTGATGATGAAAAATTAAATAAGTGTTCCCTATATTTATACGAGGTAACCAAGCACATTTTTCCACATAATTTGAGTAAAATGTCAACAATACTTGCTAGAAGTGGGGTTGACCCCTAAAAATAGCCTCTACAATGCTAAAACATGAAATGGATACACGATATGGTCACATGTGGTTAAGTCAAGCCCTCAAGGGTGTGGAAAATGCCTCCAAAGGCCACATGTCATCATCAAAAAGTGAAATAAAGGTGAATAAAATCATCAAGTTCCTTGTCACATCATGTGGTGTCCAAATGACAACAAATCCCAACATGTCCATTAAACCCTAATGTGATGTCATCATCCAAAGGCCCAACATCCAAGGTGTAAAGGATGGAATCCAAGGTGGAGGAGGGTGTATGTCATCTCTACATGTCATCCAACCATCTACCAATGCAACGTATTCCATCAAATGCATGATACTATTTGGGGTGTAAAGCCCAGGGTGTGGGATTTGTTCCCATCTTTGTGCCACCATGATCATATCTAACAAATACAAGCCAATATGTCCATTGTCCAGGGTCCAGAAGATGTGAGATCTTGTAACTAAGTGTGTCAAGCCATCAATGACTCAATGCTTTGCATCACACATTATGTATCATGTGATAAAGGCATAATGTCATGGGTGAAAGCATGGGACATCCTTTCAAAGTACCATGTCAGGTGCATCAAAATCAAATCAAAGCATGAAATCAAGTAAAGCCAATGTTCACAATCTACAAAATCATTTATATCATACAAATAAAGTTGTCACTTAATATATAAGCCACATAAACAGTTCACATAAAGTATCCCCTTCAAATTTCACATTAGCTCAAGACTTTATGTAAGTTGGCAGGTTTGAATATGGTATTACCATCATCAAACCCTATTAGGTGTGCCAACCAAAATAGGAAATAAAGGACCCAAGTAGAGGGATATGTCTTGAGCGAAGCAGGAAAGAAAATAACCCTTCAAGAGTAAGTGTGATAGCGGTACATGTTGGGCTTACTTCATGGCTTATAGTGTCTTTTATTCCATTTCTATGAGCACCTTTTTGGAGGGTGCGCTTAATCTTGAGTTACCACTTTCTAAGCACTATGTTTATCCAACCCCTTAATTTTATGTTCTATCATCCTTTTATCATATTTGCAAGTCCCATTTATAAATTTTCAAGATTTAACATCACTTATTTGGGACCATGGTGAACTCGGAAAGGGTAGAGCTCAAGTATGGATTGGGTTTTGAGATTCCTTTGCTATTATCTATTTTCTTTATTTAGCATCATTCTTTATTTAGTCTTCTTTTACTAGCAACTACAATCAACCTATGGGCCTTTATCCCCTCTTCTCATGAGAGAATGAACCATGACCCATTACCGAAGTTTAGTATGCTATGATAGGTTCTAGGATGGTAAGTATTAAGTATGGTGGGGAAACATAATGTTACCCTTGTGAGGTCCCCCTACTAGTACCCCTTTTCCATGGGGGTGACAACACGAGACTAGAGTACATATGTTGGCCACCAAGGTGAAACAAGGAAACACACATAGCTTCTTGAGATTATGATCCATTATCCAACTTCAACCAATTATCCTCATTCACATGCCTAGTATATTAAGCACAACAACCTGTATGAAAAAATGACTAACATACCTCGTGGTGATGTTGATTTACCATCTCCCAAAAACTATGTTGATTGTATGTGATGAGTTTGGATGATCCAGAGTAGAAGAGAAAATATGATGGGGGTTGTTGGGTTTGTTGGATTACTGAGAGGGGGGGTGAATCAGTAATAGAGAAATTTAATCATTTTTCACCATAAAATGCAAGTGTTATATCATTATAGCATTATAATCCAATAGTTGCAGAGTAAATAAATAATGAAAACATGAGAAATCACACACATACAATGTACACTAGTGTTTTGCGTGGAAACCCAAAGAGGGAAAAAACTACTGAATATTTTTTCTTATATGTCTTTAAGAATTACATTCATTAGAAGCACCAACTTCCTTTATTTTCTAGCTGCAACTGGAAGGAGACTCCAAACCCCTAGTTTCTCAAGCTACAACCTGAGGGAAGCTCCAACTCCCCAATTCTCTGGCTACAACCAGAAAGAGGCTACAAACCCCTATGTTCTTCGGCTACAACCAGAAGGTGGATACAACCACTTGTCCTTGCCCTGTACAACTTCCATGACGTAGAAGTAAAATGATGGAACCATTGTCACACTATCATTGTGAGATATATTGTGGTAAACCTGCACCAATTAGCCTGTAATCAACTTGTAACAACCTGTATCAATAATTTGTGCCAACATGTACCATACATCAACCATGCATCAACCTATACCTCAACATATAATCAACATGTACCATAAACAAGTGCATCAACCATGCACCAACATGTACCAAACAACTTGTAATCAACCTGTACCATAAACAAGTGCATCAACCATGCACCAACCTATACCTCAACCTGTACCATCAATGAGTGCATCAACCATGCACCAAACCTGTATGAATAACCTGTCACCACAACCTGTCCAAACAACCTATCACAACAACCTGTCTCATCAATATTATCAACCAAATCATATCTACTCACCAAGATCAATCACCAAGACAACTTTCAAAGATGTGCATCAACCAAGCATAACACAACTACTCATAATATTCACCAAGATCAATATGTGCTTCTAATAATATACCATGACAAGTATACTACATCATCCATAAACCATGTGTCATAATACTACAAACAAGTGCCTCCAACCATGTACTAAGTATGTACCAATCATGCATCAACTATGACTCGTAAAGATGTACCAATCATGCATCAACTATGACTCGTAAATATGTACCAACATCATCAACTATACACCTCATGTATGTGTCAAATCATCAAATACTTGTCTCAACCATGTACCCAACATGTACCTCAATCAAAATCCCTCATCAATTTCATCATCCAAATATGATTTGTAACTCTGTAACATACTTGGTGTATATGATCACATACCTACAAACCTTCATTAACTTTAACAACAAGAGACTAGCATTTTCATCAAACTTTACTTTAGTCTCACATGACTAGTTTTGGATTAGTCAACAACCCTAACTTGAAATAATCATAACTATGTACCTATAATGAATAAAGATATGAAAATAGTAAACAATGTTCTTCAGTATGTTTTATGCAATTCCTCCAGGTGTCACTACGTGGAACCTCTTAGAAAAGGAGTTATAGCAAAAATGGCATACCTTGTTGAATTTTGGCTTATTCTAGAGAGAAATCTTGTAGAGCGTGCCCCGCACGGAATATTTGTTGTATGGATTTGAAATTTGTACAAAGAATACCGTAGAATGTACTCTAACCAACACATTTGATATTACGGAATTTGGATCTGTTATGAAGAAGTTATGAATTTTTTACCCAAAACAATTGTTTTAGACTAGTTTCAAAACTAGCCACAAACCCTATTTTCCACGGAGTGTAGCTCCAAAAATACAACAACCCACAAGATAAAATTTGTACCACAGATACTTGGATATGTTTCCTCAATGTCCTCCCAATTTCACGGTCTGAATCATTCTATAAAAACATTTATTGTGAAAATGGTGAGATGACCTGTAAATAACATACCTTGGAAAGCATCATCAAAAGAATTTATCCTCCCTTGAATTTTGTCCTTCTTTATTTCACCTTCCCTCTGAAATTAGGCTTAGATATAATTTGGTTACCTCAATCACCTGTATATATTCAATATGCTCAAGTGTGATTAAAATAAGAGAGTCTTGCCTCTTATTTATACTTTCATGTAGCTTCCTCAAGGGGTTACCTTTTAGCCATCTTAACCCACTTTCCTTATTTTAGTGTTAACCCACTTCTAATTTCTCCATTAACTTTTTTATTTAAATAATTTGTTTTGTATTCACTTTGAATTAAAGTACACTCATCACTTCACTTTATTATTTACCTTCTAAAATCTCTTAAACCACTTTGACTACTTTGACATTTTGGGGCTTCTAGATGACTCATGAGGGTTTTCCAACTTCACATGGCCATAACTCTCTAACTGTGAGGAGTTATGTGACGTTCCACATACCACTGAAAATGGAATGACATGCAATATCCATATAGAATATACTTTCTTGCAAATATATCAAAAATCATATCATTATCCATCAAACAAACTTGGGTCCATTACCCAAACCTGGGTTCTCCAACTTCTAATGGCCATAACTCTATAATCGTGAGTTATGTGATGTTCCACATACCACCAGAAATGGAATGAAATGTACTATCCATCTAGAATAATCTTACCTTAAAATATATTAAAACTAATACCATTATACATCAAACAAACTTGGGTCCATTACCCAAACCTTTGTGCCTCCGGAATTCACTACTGGACTTTCTCCAAGGGTTTACATCAATAACTAATGGTTGACATCAATCTACAATATCACTCTCCAATGGTTGACATCAATGACAACCAAAAATCCATACCAATTTTCCATCAACCTAAGCCAATTGTCTGACAAACTCCCCCTTTGGCATTGATGGCAACACCAACATTGATGGCAACACTTAATCATGATAACATTCATGCTTATACTCCTCATCAATGTTTCTATATCTCCCCCTTTGACATCAATGGAAAAGGGTATCCCCCTTTGGGGTTGTTCCCCTTAACTGAACTCTCCTTGGGTTTCTCCCCCTGTATACATACCTATGTGCTCTCTCTCCAATCATTTCTATCATGCATCTAATAAATATCTCACCCTTCGTCATGAATGGAAAAGGTATATTTCCATGTGGGGCTTCTCCCCCTAACTAAACTTTCCTTGGGGATACCCCCACTGACTGAAATCTTCCTGAAATTGATCCCCTAACCTGAATTGTCCTCTTTATGGTGCTTCCTCATGTAAATCTAAGACATATAAGATAAGGATTCAAAATAATTCATTTTGGAGTAGAAATTACTCTGATTCTCTGGCGAAAATACTCAAACGCTTCCCTTGGAAGTGGTTTTGTAGATATGTCTTCCACTTGTTCTTTTGTTCCCACATATTCAACTCTAATGTTCTTCTCTCCAACCTATTCCCATAGAAAGTGATACTTTATTGGAATGTGATTCTTCTTGGAGTGCATCACCGGGTTCTTTGAGATATTGATGGYGCTTGTATTATCACAATAGATTGGAATGGACTCATCATACTCAACCTGTATATTTATCAAAGTTTGTTTCATCCATAGAAACTGAATACAACATCATGTTGTTGCAATATACTATGCTTTGGCTATAGATAAAKATATTGATGTTTTTTTCTTGCTTATCCAATATATTAAACACTCACCTAAKTAGAACGTTGTTCCACTGGTGATTCGTCAGTCATCAATGCAACCTTCCCAATCTACATTTTTGTAGGCAATAAGTGATAGATTCGTCAGTCATCAATGCAACCTTCCCAATCTACATTTTTGTAGGCAATAAGTGATAGATTCCTTTGGTGTTTCTTGAAATCATGACACCTATCCAACTGTCTACATTACATCTAGTCTAGATGTTTTCATATATAGTAAGCTACCAATCATTGACATGTATTTCCTCTGGTCTGTAGACTTTGAATCATCATATTTTCTCAACTTGCAACTGGTTTGCATAGGACTGGTAATTGGTTTGCAATCTTCCATTCCGAACCTCTTTAGCATTTCTCTGATATACTTAGTTTGAGAAATAAAAATTATGTGGTTTCTTTGACATATCTGAAGACCCAGAAAGAAGGATAGTTCTCCAAGTAATGACATTTCAAATTCATTATGCATATCCTTTGCAAATTTTTGGCTTAACCTGTCATTAGTACTTCCAAAAAAAATATCATCAACATTAATTTCAATTAATAAAATATTACCTTGAGTTACCTTGATGTAGAGGTTGTTGTCTGCGCTTCCTTTCCATATTTCGTAGGGAGTTTGGTCATTGTTGTTTTTTATAATTACTATGTTTTGAATGTGAGCTACTGTATGCACTGCATGTGTCCAAAAAATATCTGTCAATTTGGAATCTATTAGCATTGTTCGATCCATTTCCCATGTAATTATCATCCATTATGATAATGTACCTATGTCTCTGAACCAATATATGAATCCATGTTCTCTTCCATACTTTCCAATACTCTACTTGCACAATTGTCCATAATGCTGACCCATTTATCACTATACTATCATGAAGTCTTGATTAATCCATCAAATTGTACTTATGCTAACTAACTGCTATGGATATGTCTTCTCAAACTCTGCAAGTTGCTCAAAGGATGGTTGTTTGGTCTATCACAGCTATTTCATAGACTCCCCTTGTCTATGATTCATATTACCTGGGAGTCTCTAAGACGGATGGCTCAAAACAATTCCTACTCTCTGAACTCTGACTTCTTTCTTTATGTTTGTGGATTCATCTTTCACTACAATGTCTGAAAGTACAATCTCTTGAACTTGTTCCTTATTTACCTATCCTTCTTTTCTTTCAGTTATTTTCCAAACCTTTCTGTATCTGACATCTTTATTTTTCTCTATAGTATTTTCTTCATCTTGTTTTATTGTCAATCTTGTGATCTTTGGGACGCGTTCTTTGTTCACCTGTTCTTCGTGTTTTATTATCCATACTTTCTTATATATGATATCAATGTTCTCTTTCATGGAAGTATTGATCATGCTTCTACAATCACTAGCTATGTTTCCATAGTTATGACATTTGTAACATTCAATGTTATGTGGGGCCACATATGCACTTATTTCTTGAACATTTCTTTTATAATCCCTGCAATCTACAACCTTATGTCCAAAATTAGTACAATAAAAGAAATGACCATAAAAGAAATTTGGATACCTCGGGGTGAATAATCTTCTTTGTGGTGTAGCCCTTCTGAATTTCTTCCTTGACTGATCATGATTGAAGCTTATTTGTGGCTTGAACATGAATGGTCTTCTTGAAGATGTCTCTTCAATAGTTTTCTTAGATTTTGGTTGACCATGATTCCTTCCTTTGAGTACTTCTGCATAACTCTTTCTATTTTCTTCATTCGTCTTTTCTAGCAACCTTGAGTGATTCTCTTCATTTTCTATAACTGATGTGGATGTTTCTATCTCTTCAACATTCTTGTTGAGCTTGACAATTTTACTTCTCAATGTGACAAATTATTCTTCAAGCTTCTCAACCTCTTCTTCTTTCTTCATTATGTGAGACTTCATGACTTCTTTTGTTCTTTTTTTTTCTTCAAGCTAAAATTTTAATGTGATTATTTCTTCTTCAAGTCCTTTCTCTTCTTGATCAAACTTTGCCTCAAGCCAGTTTAGATCGTTAGTTCTTTCCTTAAGATGATATTCAATATCTTATCTCTCATTTATGATTCTTCCTTCTATGCTTCTATGTTGGCTTCCAAACACTTCTTTTGATATTCAAGATTTTCTTCAATCCTTCTGGCTTCTTCTAGCTGAGTTCTTAAGTTCTCGATGACCTGTTGGGCTTCTTAAAAAATGTGAACACTTTCCTTTTTTTTCATCAATTCTTTCTTTAGAGACTTGTTTTCTTCTCTTAGTTCATCTAAAGCACTAATCAATTCTCTTGTGATTATGTACTCTTCATCTTCTTAATTTGTTTGACATGTTGAACATAATTTTTCTTGATCTGTATATGCATCTTCTTTGGCATTTTATGAATATGTGATGGGTGAAGAATATATGTCATGTAACTTATCACAAAGTTCTTTGGTTGATGAACATTTACCAACCTTTTCTCTTACCATATTAGGTAATCCTTCCCAGATAAAATCCATTACTATTTTTTTATTCTTCTTCAATTCCTTCTTGGCTGCAGTATTTTCCCTTTTTGAACTATCATATATTGTAACAACTAATAGCCAAATATAATGTCCATGTGCCTGTAAAAATACTTTCGTCCTTCTGCTCCACATCTCATACTTAAAACCATTATGACCATTAAAAATTGGTACTCCATTCTCAGAATAATCCATGATCTCCTTCCAGTGGTTAAATTGTTTCCTGAAGGAACATGATCTGATACCAATTGTTGGATTACTGAGAGGGGGGGTGAATCAGTAATAGAGAATTTTTATCATTTTTAACCATAAAACGTAAGTGTTATATCAATGTAGCATTATCATCCAATAGTTGCAGGGTAAATAAACAATGAACAAATGAGCAATCACACACATACACAGTACACCAATGTTTTACGTGGAAACCCAAAGAGGGAGAAAACCACAGAATGTTTTTTCTTATATGTATTTAAGAATTACATTCATTGGAAGCACCAACTTCCTTTGTTTTCCAGTTGCAACTGGAAGGAGGCTCCAACCCCCTAGTTTCTCAGGATACAAACTAAGGTAAACTCCAACTCACCAATTCTCTGGATACAACCATAAGGAGGATACAACCCCCTATGTTCTCCAGCTACAACTGGAAGGTGGCTAAAACCACCTATCCTTGCCTCGTCCAACCTCCATGACGTAGAAGTAGAATGACGGAACCACTTTCACACTATCACTGTGAGATATACTATTGTAAACCTGTACCAATCAACCTGTAATCAACAAGTAACAACATGTACCATAACCTGAACCATGCATCAACCTGTACATCAACCTGTAATCAACCTGTACCATAAAAAAGTGCATCAACCATGCACCAACCTGTACCAAACAACCTGTAATCAACCTGTACCATAAACAAGTGCATCAATCATGCACCAACCTGTACCTTAACCTGTACCATCAACGAGTGCATCAACCATGCACTAACCTGTCACAACAACCTATCCAAACAACCTATCACAACAACCTGTCTCATCAATATTATCAACCAAATCATATCTACTCACCAATATCAATCACCAAAACAACTCTCAAA
>SNQJ01S0161700.1:16699-36992 GCA_010110895.2 Picea sitchensis
ACCTTCCTTAACTTTAACAACAAGAGACTAACATTTTCATCAAACTTTACTTTAGTCTCACATGACTAGTTTTGGATTAGTCAACAACCCTAACTTGAAATAATCATAACTATGTACCTGTAATGAATAAAGATATGAAAATAGTACACAATGTTCTTCAGTTTTTTTTATGCAATTCCTCCAAGTGTCACTACGTGGAACCTCTCAAAAAAGGAGTTATAGAAATAATGGCATACCTTGTTGAATTTTGGCTTATTCTAGAGAGCGAACTTGTAGAGCGTTCCCCGCACAGAATGTTTGTTGTATAGATCTGAAATTTGTACACATAATACTAAAGACTGTACTCTAACCATCACATTTGGTCTTACTGAATTTGGATCTGTTATGAAGAAGTTATGACATTTTTACCTGAAACGTGTGTTTTAGACTAGTTTCGGGACTAGCCACAAACCCTATTTTCCACGGAGTGCAAATCCAAAAATGCAACGAACCAGAAGCTGAAATTTGTACCACGACTACTTGGATATGTTTCCTCAACGGCCTCCCGTTTTCACGGTCTGGATCATTCTATAAAAAAAAATATTGTGAAAATGGTGAGATGACCTCTAAATAACATACCTTAGAAAGCATCATCAAAAGAATTTATCCTCCCTTGAATTCCAGTCGTCTTTACTTCACCTTCCCTCTGAAATTTGGCTTAGATATCCTTTGGTTACCTTAGTCACATGTAGATATTCAATATGTTCAAGTTTGATTAAAATGAGTGAGCCTTGCCTCTTATTTATACTTTCATGTAGCTTCATCAAAGGGTTACCTTTTAACCATCTTAACCCACTTTCCTTATTTTAGGGTTAACCCACTTCTAATTTCTCCATTAACTTTACTATTTAAATATTTTTTTGTTATTCACTTTGAATTATAGTACACTCATCACTTCACTTTATTATTTACCTTATAAAATCTCTTAAACCACTTTGACTACTTTGACCTTTTGGGGCTTCTAGATGACTCGTAAGGGTTCTCCAACTTCACATGGCCATAACTCTCTAACCATGAGGAGTTATGTGATGTTCCACATACCACTGGAAATGGCATGACATGTACTATCCATATAGAATAGTATTTCCTACAAATATATCAAAACTCATACCATTATCCATCAAACAAACTTGGTTCCATTACCCAAACCTGGGATCTCCAACTTCTCATGGCCATAACTCTATAATTGTGAGTTATATGGCGTTCCACATCCCACCGGAAATGGAATGACATGTGATATCCATATAGAATAGTCTTACCTTCAAATATATTAAAACACATACCATTATACATCAAACAAACTTGGGTCCATTACCCAAACCTTTGTGCTACGGAAATTCGCTATGGGACTTTCTCCAAGGGTTGACGTCAATATCTAATGGTTGACATCAATATACAATATCACTCTCCAATGGTTTAAATCAATGACAACCAACAATACATACCAATTTTCCATCAACCTAAGCCAATTGACTGACAATCTCCCCCTTTGTCATTGATGGAAATACTTAGTCATGATAACATTCATGCTTGTACTCCTCATCAATTTTTCTATCTCTCCCCCTTTGACATCAGTGGCAAAGGGTATCTCCCTTTGGGACTGCTCCCTTTGACTGAACTCTCCTTGGGCTACTCCCCCTGTCTACATGCCTCTGTACTCTCTCTCCGAGCATTTCTATCCTGCATCTGGTAAATCATCCCCCTTCGCCATCCATGGAAAAGGTATATTTCCATACAGAGTTGCTCCCCCTAACTAAATTTTCCTTGGGGATACTCCCCCTGACTAAACTCTTTCTGAAACTGATCCCCTGGCCTGAATTTTCCTCTTTATGGTGCTTCCTCATGTAAATCTAATAAATATAAGATAATGATTCAAAAGCATTCATTTTGGAGTAGAAATTACTCTAAGTCTCTGGAGAAAACACTCAAAGGATTCCCTTGAAAGCGGTTTTGTAAAGATGTCTACCACTTGTTATTTTGTACCCATATATTCAACTCTAATGTTCTTCTCTGCAACATGTTCCCGTAGAAAGTAATACTTTATTGGAATGTGCTTCTTCTTGGAGTGCATCACCGGGTTCTTTGAGATACTGATGGCACTTGTATTATCACAATAGATTGGAATGGGCTCATCATACGCAACCTGTATATCTATGAAATTTTGTTTCATCCATAGAACCTGAGTACAACATCTTGTTGCTACAATATACTCTGCTTCAGTTGTAGATAAAGATATTGACGATTGTTTCTTGCTTAGCAAAGATACTAAAAACTCACCTAAGAATAACGTTGCTCCACTGGTGATTCGTCAGTCATCAATGCAACCTTCCCAATCTACATTTGTGTAGGCAATAACTGATATATCCTTTCCTTTTGGATACCATAATCCAAACTCATTTGTTCCTTTGACATATCTAAAAATCCTCTTTACTGCTAAGACATGTGATTCCTTTGGTGCTGCTTGAATTCGTGCCACTTATCCAACTGTCTGCATTACATCTGGTCTAGATGTTGTCACATATAGTAAGCTACCAATCATTGACCTGTATTTCCGCTGGTCTGTAGACTTTGAATCATCATATTTTCTCAACTTGCAACTGGTTTTCATAGGAGTGGTAACTGGTTTGCAATATTCCATTCTGAACCTCTTTAGCATTTCTCTGATATACTTAGTTTGAGAAATAAAAATTCATTGGTTTCTTTGACATATCTGAAGACCCAGAAAGAAGGATATTTCTCCAAGTAATGACATTTCAAATTCATTTTGCATATCCTTTGCAAATTTTTGTCTTGACTTGTCATTAGTACTTCCAAAAACAATATCATCAACATAAATTTCAATTAATAAAATACTAGCTTGAGTTACCTTGATGTATAGGTTGTTGTATGTGCTTCCTTTCCATAGTTCGTAGGGAGTTTTTTCATTGTTTTTTCTGAGCATTACTTTGTTTTGAATGTGAACTATTGTATGCACTGCATGTGTCCAAAAAATATATGTCGATTTGGAATCTATTAGCATTGTTTGAGCCATTTCCTGTGTAATTATCATCCATTATGATAATGTTCCTATGTCTTTGAACCACTCTTTGAACCAATCTATGAATCCATGCTCTCGTCCATACTGTCCATGACTCTACTTGCACAACTATCCATAATGTTGACCTATTTATCACTATACTATCATGAAGTCTTGATTAATCCATCAAATTGTACTTCTGCTAACTGACTACTCTGGATCTATCTTCTCGAACTCTGCAAGTTGCTTGAAGGATGGTTCTTTGGTCTGTCACAGCTATCACATAGACTACCCCTGTCTAATATTCATATTACTTGGGAGTATCTAACCCAGATGGCTCAGAACAATTCCTGCTCTAATGTGTATTCATCATCATCTTCATTGGTAGATTCATCATCTCTCTGAACTCTGACTTCTTTCTTTTTGTTTGTCAATTCATCTTTTACTACAATGCCTAAAAGTACAATCCCTTGAACCTGTTCCTTGTTTACATGTCCTTCTTTTCTTTCAGTTATTTTCCAAACCTTTATGTATCTGACATCTTTCTTTTTCTCTGTAGAATTTTCTTCATATCATTTTGTTTCCAATCTTGTGATCTTTGGGACTTGGTCTTTGTTCACCTTTTCTTCGTGTTTCCTTATCCATGCTTTCTTATATCTGATATATTTTTTCTCTTTCATGGAAGTATCGATCATGCTTCTACAATCACTAGCTATGTTTCCATAGTTATGACATTTGTAACATTTGATGTTACGTGGGGCCACATATTCACTTATTTCTTGAACATTTCTTTTATAATCCCTGCAATCTGCAACCTTATGTCCAAAATTAGTACAATAAAAACAATGACCATAAAAGAAATTTGCATACCTGGGAGTGGATGATCTTCTTTGTGGTGTAGTCCTTTTGAATTTCTGCCTTGACTGATCATGATCATGATTGAAGCTTCTTTTTGGCTTGAACATGAATGGTCTTCTTGAAGATGTTTCTTCAATAGTTTTCTTATATTTTGGTTGACCATGATTCCTTCCTTTGAGTACTTCTACATAACTCTTTCTATTTTCTTCATTTTTCTTTTCTAGCAACCTTGAGTGCTTCTCTTCATGCTCTATAACTGATGTGGATGGTTCTATCTCTTCAACACTCTTGTTGAGCTTAACAATTTTACTTATCAATGTGACAACTTCTTCTTCAAGCTTTTCAACCTCTTCTTATTTCTTCATTATCTGAGACTTCATGAATTCTTTTGTTCTTTTTGCTTCTTTAAGCTAAATTTTTAATGTGATTATTTCTTCTTCAAGTCCTTTCTCTTCTTGACCAAACTCTTCCTCAAGCTAGTTTAGATCGTTAGTTCTTTCCTTAAGATGATTTGTCAATATCTTCTCTCCCATTTCTGCTTCTTCCTTCTATGCTTCTATGTTGGCTTCCAAATACTTCTTTTGATATTCAAGATTTTCTTCGATCTTTCTGGCTTCTTCTAGCTGAGTTCTTAAGTTCTCGATGACCTGTTGGGCCTCTTCAAAAATGTGAACACTTTCCTTTTATTTCATCAATTCTTTCTTTAGTGACTTGTTTTCTTCTCTTAGTTCATCTAAAGCACTAATCAATTCTCTGGTGATTATGTACTCTTCATCTTCTGAATTTGTTTGACATGGTGAACATAATTTTTCTTGATCTATATCTACATCTTCTTTGGCATTTTTTGAATCTGTGATGAGTGAAGAATATATGTCATGTAACTTATCACAAATTTCTTTGGTTGATGAACATTTACCAACATTTTCTCTTACCGGATTAGGTAATCCTTCCCAGATAAAATCCATTGCTATTTTTTCATTCTTCTTCAATTCTTTCTTGGTTGCAGTCTTTGCCCTTTTTGAACTATCATATCCTGTAACAACTGATAACCAAATATAATGTCCCTGTGCCTGTAAAAATAATTTCATCCTTCTTCTCCACATATCATACTTAAAACCATTATGACCATTAAGCATTGGTATTTCATTCTCAAAATAATCCATGAAATTGTTTCCTGAAGGAATCGGCTTGGATACCAATTGTTGGATTACTAAGAGGGGGGGTGAATCAGTAATAGAGAAATTTAATCATTTTTCAAAATAAAATGTAAGTGTTATATCAATGTGGAATTATCATCCAATAGTTGCAAAGTAAATAAACAATGAACAAATGAGCAATCACACACATACACAGTAACCAATGTTTTACGTGGAAACTCAAAGCGGGAGAAAACCACAGAATGTTTTTTCTTATATGTCTTTAAGAATTGCATTCATTGGAAGCACCAACTTCCTTTGTTTTCCAGCTGCAAGTAAAAAGAAGCTCCAACCCCCTAGTTTCTCAAGCTACAACTTGAGGGAACCTCCAACTCCCCAATTCTCAGGCTACAACCAGAAGGAGGCTACAACCCCCTATGTTCTTCGGCTACAACCAGAAGGTGGCTACAACCAGTTGTCCTTGCCCCGTCCAACCGTACTGACGTAGAAGTAGAATGATGGAACCATTGTCACACTATCATTGTGATATATATTGTTGTAAACATGTACCAATCAATCTATCATCAACATGTAACAACATGTACCAATAACATGTGCCAACATGTACCATAACTTGAACCATGCATCAACCATGCATCAACCTGTACCTCAACTTGTAATCAACGTATACCATAAACAAGTTCATCAACCATGCACCAACCTGTACCAAACAACCTATAATCAACATGTACCATAAACAAGTGCATCAACCATGCACCAACCTGTACATTAACCTGTACCATCAACGAGTGCATCAACCATGCACCAAACCTGTACGAATAACCTGTCACAACAACTGTTGGGCTCCGGATTTATAACATTTTCTTGCTGGTTCTTGAGGATATTGTTTACTCTCTTGAAGTCTTTTGTTTAGCAAATGGCATTCTTTCTGTGTTGTTACACATATATATTCCATTGTATACAGAAACCATGAAGTGCCTCCAAAACCACAAATGAGTGAAAAATTCAACTATAAATGCAACAATAATCTTCTTAGCGAATAGGCGAAGAGACTTTGCAAGAATGCTGGGTGTTGGCTTATAGAGGATATTACTTATGATTATTTATGATGGTTGAAACATACTTGTGTAGAGGCTCCACACATTATCAATGTATTCTCTTTTCTAAAGCTTATGGTATGATGGGCTGTCAAATTGGATAGATAGCATAAACGTTTTTATAACTTCTAGAGGAGAGGCAAAGCCGGTACAGTCAGAAACATTATGCCAACATTACTTGGGAGATACGAAAGACGTTAAACAAGAGAATTGCGCATTGCAGATCACGAAAGGCGCTATGTAAAAGAGATGCCATGCATTGCCAAACGGTTGGAAAACGTGAGATGAGAACTTCTATGCTATTCGAGATAGAATAGATCTGAGAGAAATATGTAAAAATGAAACGCTACTTTATGTTTTGAAAATGGGGGATAGGCATTAGCATAGATCGAGAGGAATGGAGTCTACAAAAACCTTGTATTGTTCTTATTTTCAATGAAATAGTTAAGAGTTCCATTAATCCGATTTACGGTATTGCCAAAATTCGGTACATAGGGTTTTAATTAACATGATTTCCTTTATTGTCAGTTGTTGTTAGTTATATCCAATATGCATTGAGTGAAGCGGCTTTGTTGATAAGAAAGGGCCCCTTCGATGGAAACAGAGCCGTGTATATTGCATTTACAGTAGACTTCAGATTTGATTTTATCTTTCGGTAGTTTTCCCATTGGTTTAATAGAAGTAGCATTTCATTTCATTGCAACCGAGGGTTTAACATTATCTTTTCAACCATTGATTTCCGCATTTCGGTTTCATTTTAGGCACCAGATTCAGGAACTAGTTTGGGTATTTCATGAGATGAAGAAGTTTCATGTGATTACAATAGAAAGTTTCATAGGATGGTTGTTGAGTTTTGTGGAGTGATAAGTAGCAAGAATTTAGTTGTTTTCGGTTTATCTTTTACATACATATACTGAAGCATTATCGGTTAGTACAGTGTCCTGAAGAAAAGTAGAAGTCGCAGTAGTTCTTTCCAACGAGTTCCTTTATGCTTGATTGAGAGAGTAGCTTGGCATTCTTTTTAAACCCCTCTTCCGATACATTTCTGAAAATGCTTTGGTTCCTCCTGATCTACCTTCGGGTTGACGCAATTAAATGTTGATAATACATGAGGCTATGTCGGCTCGACAACAGCTTATCAAACAACCTATCATAACTACCTATCTCATCAATCTTATCAGCCAAATCATATCTACTCTGCCAAGACCAAATCAGAAATATGTTCATCAACCCAAACATAACACAACAACATAATCTTCACCAAGATCAATATGTGCTTCTTATAATATACCAAGACAAGTATAATACATCATCCGCCAAACCGTAATGTGCCAATAATACTACTAACAAGTGCCTCCAACTATGTACCAAGTATGTACCAATCATGCATCAACCTTGACTCATCAGATGGCGCAAATTCATCAACTATACACCTCGTAGCGTATTTGCCAACTCATCACAACTACTTGTCTCAACCAATGTGTACCCAACATGTACCTCAACCAAATCCCTCATCAATTTCATCATCAAAATATGATTTGTAACTGTAATGAGCTTGGTGTATATGATCAAATACTTGCAAACCTTCCTTAACTTTAACAACAAAAGAGACTAGCATTTTCATCAAACTTTACTTTAGTCTCACATGACTAGTTTTGGATTGATCAACAACCTAACTTGAAATAATCACATAGCTATGTACGTAATGAATAAAGATCTGAAACTAGTATACAATGTTCTTGATTATTGAACATACAATTCCTCACGGTGACACTTGGAACCTCTCGAGAAAAGGAGTTATAGCAAAATGACATACCTTGTTGAATTATGAGAAACTATTCTAGAGAGTGAACTTGTAAACGTTCCCTGCATGGAATATTTGATTATGTAGATATGAAAAGTGTAAACATAATATTGGAGACTGTACCCTAACAATACATTTGGTCTTACAAAATTTAGTCTAATTATGAATAGTTTATATGACGTTTTTACACGAAACACTTGTTTTATACTAGTTTTAGGACCCCAGCCACATGGAACAAACCCTATTAGTTTCAGGACTAGCCACATGGAACAAACCCTATTTTCCATGGAGTGTAACTCCAAAAATAAAACGACCCACAAGATGAAATTTGTACCATAGCTACTTGGATATGTTTCCTCAACGGCCTCCCAATTTCACGGTCTGAATCATTCTAGAAAACAAATTATTGCGAAAATGGTGAGATGACCTATAAATAACATACCTTAGAAAGCATCATCAAAAGAATTTATCCTCCCTTGAATTTTGTCCTTCTTTACTTCACCTTCCCTCTGAAATTTGACTTAGATATCCTTTGGTTACCTCATTCACCTGTATATATTCAATATGCTCAAGTTTGATTAAAATGAGAGAGCCTTTCCTCTTATTTATACTTTCATGTAGCTTCCTCAAGGGGTTACCTTTTTACCATCTTAACCCACTTTCTTTATTTTAGGGTTAACCCACTTCTAATTTCTCCATTAACTTTATTATTTAAATAATTTATTTTGTATTCACTTTGACTTATAGTACACTCATCACTTCACTTTATTATTTACCTTATAAAATATCTTAAACCACTTTGACTACTTTGACCTTCTGGGGCTTCTAGATGACTCATGAGGGTTCTCCAACTTCACATGGTCATAACTCTCTAACCGTGGGGAGTTATGTGACATTCCACATACCACTAGAAATGGCATGACATGTACTATCCATATAGAATAGTATTTCCTGAAAATATATCAAAACTCATACCATTATCCATCAAACAAACTTGGGTCCATTACCCAAACCTAGGTTCTACAACTTCTCATGGCCATAACTCTCTAACCGTGAGTTATGTGATGTTCCACATACCACCTGAAATGGAATGACATGTACTATCCATCTAGAATAGTATTACCTTCAAATATATTAAAACGCATACCATTATACTTCAAACAAACTTGGGTCCATTACCCAAACCTTTGTGCTACCGGACTTTCTCCTACGGTTGACACCAATCACTAAGGGTCAACATCAATATACAATATCACTCTCCAATGGTTGACATCAATGACAACCAACAATCCATACCAATTTTCCATCAACCTAAGCCTACTATCTGACAGGGTTTCCATGGGTGGACATGTTGATCATCATCATCAATGAGATCGGTGTCTTCATTGTGGGCCATGAGACATGATCTCCTCCAGTTACCCCTAGGCATTGGGGGGGGTAACAAGCCAATTTCTTCCACTCGCAAAATAAAATCTGTCAAAAACCAATATTTTTTTTGTATTGGGTGCTAATAATACTAGTGATAATGAGTATACAACCCTTTATATTGTAAATATGGCGTTGCTAGCAAATTTTGAAACAATTAAGAATGGTCTACTTTATGCTTTTCATATTTTCTCCAGACAATGTTTTTAGCAAAAACTAATCTCCCAAAAGAAGAAAAACTAGGAAACCTTTAGTGACACAAATTTATCCATATATTTGAGTTAAAATGTCAAGTAAATAACTTTTTTCATGTTTGCAATCTAGGGTCCCTTTTCCTCCTCTGAAGATTCCAAAAAATCCCCAAAATGTCTCCTAGAATAGTGGATTTTGTCCTATTTTTGCATCTCCATTCTAAACCCCTTGGAATTTGGCCAAAATATCCACTAGGTTTCTTCATGTTTACTTCCTTGAATCACTATAAAAAAATTCATATATCACAGGGCCTTTGTCAAGGAGTAACACTATGTTCTTCAAAAACCATTAATTTGCAATTTTTGGAAATCCAAAGTAGGATTTGCTAGTGGCCCTCACTAGAACTTTTATATTCCTCCTCACTGCAGACCTGACCCTGAAATTTCACTTTCTTATGATCTTTTCTTCTCCTATTATGGCCAAAATAATATTTTGGCTCCATATTTTTTTTAAATATGCCATCATCTTGCGGACGTGGAAACATAAATGACGTGGCATGACATGTGGTTGTTGATGTGGCACCAATTTCCACTTGTCAGCCCTTGATACATCCATGTCACCACTATATCCACCTTGCATGCCAAATCATCCCTTTTCTTTTTCATTTTGGCACTCTACTTTCACTTTACACCGATGAGTCAATTTCACTTTACATCGATGAGTCAATTCCACTTTACATTGATTCTCTACTTCCACTTTACATTGATTCTCTATTTTCACTTTACATTAGAACTAGAATTTTGTTTTTCATTGGCAACGTCTTTTTACATTACATCGAAGACTAAAATTTACTTTACTTCATCGACCCAACTTTACTTTACTTCACCAACCAAACTCTACTTTCCTTTAGTGACCCAACTTCACTTTACTTTGTCGATCAAACTCTACTTTCCTTTGGTGACCCAACCTCACTTTACTTCGTCAACCAAACTTTACTTTCCTTTAGCAACCCAATTTCACTTTACTTCGTCAAACAAACATTAAATTCCTTCGACGACCATGAACCATTTTAACTTAGAAATCACTCCACCACCATGTATTTTCCAGGCTCAACCTCTACAATTTGACCCTTCCTCCATCAAATTTGACCTTGTGCCTATCAATTCAACATACCTTTGCTAACTTTGTGTGTGGAATTGGTCCAAAAATTGGGGATTTTTCTCAATTTTGTCATTTTCTCCAAATTTCATGTAGGTCGAATCATAGTTTCATCTTATTTTCCTCTACAACTTGGGTCCCTAGAACATACATCCCCAATTCTGTAACCATGGATTTGATACCAATCTATAACATACCCGACCACCCTCATGCCTATTGGGATGGAAATGCATAGGGAAAAATTTCCTCAATTTCCATCAATTCACCATAATTAACACAATAAACACAACTATGATACCTTATTCTTGTGTCTGACCTACTATATGATGCAATATGCATGCATAATGACATATAGTCTCATGCAATTCACATTTAAAACATTTAGAACTATAATTGTAGATATTACATTGACATAACAACATAAAAACATGAATAATACAAAACACTTATCTTTTAAAGAAAGATTACACAATTGGTTGTAGACATGGGACATTCCTCCCAACCTTAGGCATTGTTTCACCAGTTCTTTATACAACATTCCACCCCTTAAATGGGACTATGAGTCCACAAGGATGAAGAGGTTACTATGGATGGCTATAGTCCACTCTCTCATCCTTATTACCCAATAATTTCACATGGAATGACTCATACAACCTTTCCAACCACCCAATTCTCTTACCTATCCTACACAACCCAAGGGATGGGATCCCCTTCACCACCACGCAATCCCTCAGGAAATCTCGATCCCCCCCAAGTCTCTAGTAAATATTGTATAGGAATCTCAAGGCTGGGAGCTCTAGGAATTCCATTTGTAATTGTAGTGCTTAGTTACAACATCATTTACATGTTCATTATCTTGGGTAAATTTACCCAACAAAAATTTACTTACATGCAATTCCAGTCTTCTGCTACAGGCATGGAAACTTAGCTCTCAACATAGCTTACTTTCCCATCATGGAATAACTCTGTAGGATGATGGACAAATTTTCCATACTGCTAGTTTGGAATAATGATGTCCAATGTTCTGGAGCGATGCTCATAGAACACAAAATGAAGGGTGAATCCCCCCCAATTCCCTTGGAACAAAATATTAAATTTGCATGTCTTTAACTTACCACTTGGCACTCTAATAAGTCCCCCCAACCACCTTGGAATGCCTCCCAAGGATGATATGTCCTTTGCATAGAATAAGATAAAGTATTTTGGTTAACCTAAATTATTATATATTCTAGCTTTGTCCCCTCCAAGCCCCCTTAAGATCCCTCTAGTTTCTCTCTCGTGGAATCGTATCACCCTAATCATTTTCATCTCCCTTGTATACAACTAGTGATGTATTTTTATTAATAAATTTGATGTACACATTGACAATGTTTGGCCCTCGATCATCTTGTTTGTCTTTCAACCTTGTTCACGTATACACATTTACATTACATTTATGGGGACAAAAAATGGGGTGTTACATTGACAATGGAACCATTTTTTCTTAATATGAATACTAAGGTTCACTGAGGTGTCCAAAAAAAGGATTATAGTCTAGCATTGACGTATCAATCATTGGTGATAGGGAATGTTTCACTCAAGGTGCATTGTCAAGACTTATAATTAAGTGAGATTGTTAACAAATGATAAAGCAACCATAAAATATATCTATTATCCATTGTTTTCACCATAATGGAGGCACAACACATTACAGTAAATCAAAATCATCCTAATCACATAAGACCAAACCATGAAGAAATAAACATCATCCCCATCTATCATAATCATAAAAGTGACTTGAACAAGGAGCCTTGTTCCATTAAATTTCAACACAAACATTTATGTTGTTACAACATCACCTTACATCATGGATCAACAACTTACATATCTAGACACAACCAACTCCAATAGTAACCAACAACCCTCATCTAACCTAGATTCTACAATCAACATTTTCTTTGGCTATAGCCTTTACTTTTATACAATATACCCTTGGGAAATAAGATTATTCATTCAAATCCTAGAACCATTAACTATATAAGTAGGGATCTCAATTTCCACTACCCGATCCTTCATTTCTCCTTGGAGTGCATGAACTATTTCATTGGTTTACCTTCTCCAAAACTAGGGATTACATCTCTTATATTATGTTGTTGAGGAATACTCTCTCAAATTTGTGTTTGGGTGAAGTCAAATTACCCTATCAATGGGATTTCTATATTATGGTCAATATGGCAACATATTGAGAATAAGGATTATTCATAACTTATTTTTCATTCTTACCCTAATTCTATACTTTATCTTGTATGGTCTGGAAAACACCAACACAAAGGAGTAGGATTGTACCATCAATTTTTTCATTAGGATTTGATGCAACAATCTCGATCGATTCTTTGTTGCAACCTTGGATAATATGATTTTATAAAACATGCAAAAAAATGAGATTGAGATTTTGGTTGATACGTACTTGTCTTGAAGTTGTGATTGAATTTCCATCATCATTTCCATCATCATTTCATTTTCTAAATTTGTAAACAATTGTGAAAGAAATACATATAAAAAAATTGATTTATTTTTTTAGATTTGTATTAATGTTTTTCTTTTTAATTCACCTTCATTTACTTTATCAATACAACTTTAAAATAAAATAAAAAATTAAGAGAGAAAATACAAAAAATAGGAAGTGAAGTACCTTCATTGTTTTAACTCAAGTCATGTCTCGCTCAGGATAAATATAGGATACTAATATTCATGAGGAAGTTCTCTTCATAGCCATTATTGATCTCCAAAAATTCTCACACAATGGAATATATCCCATTACTTTTCCTGGATGAATAGTTATTTAAACCCCATGCAATTGGAGGTTTAGTGCAACAATTAGAGTCTAGCAATGCATGACCACATAGGAGAAGCTCCACAACCAACAAGAGGGATTGGATCAGGAAGGGAGTGGATAAATCACCCAATTATTGAATGGTAACTAGGAACAAAAATGTGGGAAAGAAAAGGGAGAAGCACCACTAGGTAAACTATTAATATCTTGATTAATGTGTCCTTAGGGTTTGGATTGATTTTATGTGGTACTTCACTTGAGTTTTGAGGATTCATGAAAACTAAAGTTTTGAATGTGTGAATATAATGAAATATAACTAATGAAACCAAAAGCAAACTAAAATCCAAAAAGGAAATGGTGGGACGGAAGGAACACACATAGAATGAAGAGAAGGCTATCATTTTTTATGAATCTTGCTAAGAAGTTAAGAACCCACCATACTCCACGCTATTTCCAATATCCTCACACTTGTAACTAAAAAAGTAAGTCTCCAATGAAAGAAATATATGTACAATAACATACTAATATACCAATAATAAAATGAAGAATGTTACCAAGGTAGTATGTAAGTTGGCCCACAACTGTGAGTTTTTCTCCTTGTAATGTGCTGCTAGGAATCATCCATTAAAGGGAAACTGAGAGGCTCCAAAGTAAACACAAAAGGGTAAACCCTAGTTCCAAGCTCATCTACAAATTAAGAAGAAAATAATTTAACTAGAGGGAAAGGCTCAATAGTGAGGGTAAGTCCCTACTACAAGGGAGTTGATGAAGACTTTATATTCAAGTAGTTCAGGTGCTTGAGAAAAGGAGTGAATGCAGTTCTATAAAAAACCCAACAAGATTTTAGCACCTTTTCGAATGATAAATGAAAATACGTATACAAAGTTAAAAGGTTAGATATTTATAAACCAAGTAGATCCGTGACAAGGGAATACACAATACAAAAAATCGTTGTTGAGGATAGACTTGAGCTCCCAAATACTCACCCGCGGGTCTTGATAAAATCTATGATTTTTTTTGCTAGAAATGGGATTTATATTTATCATATCCATGGAGACAAATGTGAATGAACCTATATGGCTTGTGGATGATATACTAGCAAGAAATCATAAGGAAAAATATCATTTTTTATCTTATCAACCCTGGTGTGCCCCCAAAATGGCTACATGGGCATTAAGAATGTCAAGAAAGAATACCTAAATAAACCTAGTGGACCAAATTAAAAAACGAATGTCGATTTAAATCTAAGGGAAAGAGAGATTGTTTAACAATGAAGCCCATCAAGGAGAAGATAAGACCAAAGGATGACCTAGGAAAGTAACAAAGGGGAACTTTCCTAAGCATTAGACATGAAATGGAAAATAGCATTCATACATTTAGACTTAGGAAAGGGTCTAACAAGGGGAGAATTACCAATTCCATAATCCATCTCAAGATACATGGAGGCCTCATGGTCATCTTTAGGCTTTTAGTGCCCAGATGAAAATTCTATGCACTACATGTTGTTCTCATGGTAGGAGAAGTTATAAATGTAAGGGATAACATCAAGGTGCCATGCAAAGAGATAGCGGAAATCAAGGATAAGGAAGAGACAAGAGAAAAAAAAACACAAAACCAAGACAGACACAATGATGCATAAGGGGGAGGCCCATAGCAAATTTGTGGAATGAGCCAGTTCCCTAACATAATGATATTGGAGCTCTATCATGTGGAAAGGCACATGCTAGTTGGGAGATATTCATACCTAAATATCAAAAGCAATAGTGAGGAACCACAAAGTCTCATGAAGGTGCATGATAACAAGAAAGTCATACGATAGAAAACAAAGTCACATGTAGTCGTGCATAGTAATCAAATAATGTTGGGTACAAGGGAAACAAACAAGATCTAGATATCAAAATCATGAAAGAAAAGACTAATATAATCAAATCATTAATCTATGATAAAAATTAGCTACAAAAGGATGAAATAAAGTGGGATAGTAACAATGAAAATAAATCA
Source organism: Picea sitchensis (assembly GCA_010110895.2). Taxonomy (NCBI): domain Eukaryota; kingdom Viridiplantae; phylum Streptophyta; class Pinopsida; order Pinales; family Pinaceae; genus Picea; species Picea sitchensis. The sequence continues at coordinate 32,259 of SNQJ01S0161700.1, forward strand.
ATAAGTATAGAAAATCCTAATATTATATACATCTGACTATGTTGGCCACCAGAAAGCCAACTATTTCAAAATCGGGATACAAGATAGCTACAAAACCATGGTAGGTTAGTAGAACAAGACCCAAATAATTGACCTTTTAGGACCATCCATTTGTTTTGGATTGAGCAAAAAAAATGTGTAGGATATTAGGATAGGATAGCATTAGAGTCTTTTCTTTTCCCCCACCAACCAAAAAAGAACCACGCCATCATGGGCTATGCTATTTTCTTCCCTCAAACTATAAACAAGGATTACTAGATAAGACGAGGGAGAAGAAGGTCAAGACTTCATGAATCCCAAGGAAAATAGGAAGTATTGATATTATTCTCTCATGTTTCATCCACTCATAATATCATGCCATGCCCATGGAAGATCGTATCAAGTTAGATGCTTATTATTATGGGAATCAACTAATGGTATCATAACACAACATACATATAGTAGGTTAGTTGTTTCAAATGTTGATATGGGTTTTTTTTCACCCCAATAGTAAAAGATGCCTAATCCATGGAATCAACAAGCTATAAATCATGAAGAGTCTAGCTATCAACAACAAAATAATAACTAGACCATAAATGTTGAAAAACAATCTAACTACTAAAAAAATATTAGAAATAAACCAGCAAAGTACAAGGGTTGGACAATAAAGGGGAGACAACCAAACAACTAGAAGAAATAGATAAAGGGTATGATACCTATAACTACATGTACATGTCACATGAAAGAAAATTAAAAGTACCTCATTCATCTCTCAAACATGCATCAACCACTAGAGCAGAGACTGCACGTGCTATTGAGCAAAAGACACACCATCCATATTTGTCATTGGATATGTGGTCTGCTATAGCAGGAAAACCCCCCCTATGGACTACACCAGGGTTCAACATGTAGGCAGATCTAACCATCTAAAAGTCTCCTACTTTTTACACCCCACATTCATGCATGAAATACAAAGTGAAAATATTCGGTAACTTTACCTTTTACTATGTGTCCGACGTCGATCCTTCCGCGTTCGATAGCTCCATTGACTGCAAACCTTCTCCCAAGGTTGACCTGCATTCAAAAATAGATAAACAGGGAACTAAAAACATGCATCTCATATATAAATCATGGGTTATATGTTATAATAAAGCATAAATCTAACACAAATATTTGAGACATCATATTTCAGGACATAAAAAGTATTCCTTTTATTGATATCACAATGTTTACTTACAACAAGATCGGTGACTACTCCTCGAACATGGTCCAGGATCCTCTTCACCAAGCTCCAACTGTGATTTCATGTATATTTCTCCTCTCAACCTCTCTCTAGGGAATGGAGTAGGCTTATGATGGAGGAAAAAGGAAAAAATGGGAAATGTTGGTACAAATCTCACAAGGTGGCTGCAAATTCTTGGGGCAAGGAGAGGATGTGAAACGGGCAGAGTTCCATTGTTCTTATGCTTAGCATAGGAATGAGACCCCAAAACCTCCTTTTATATGAAAAAAGGATGGTTATTCAGTTGAGTGATAGGATATAGGCGGTGGATCAGTTGGGAAACTACCCAATAGCTTGTAATCTCAATGAATTCCTTGCAACTTTTTAATTTTTGCAACTTTTGCAAGTATACGCGGGTTGTAATGGTGCAGCTAGCATACGTACGTGGGATTTAGTGGTGCAACAGGCATGTTTACGTGGGCAGTATTGGTGCATGGTGCGTGCATCTTCAAAAATAGTGTTTTTAAGAAGAGCTACTCAGTGATGGCTTGGAAAAAATAGCAAGAGGGCCAAATGTCAGGTATGCATGTATGGAGAAATTTAGGGTTATAATATATGCCCCCTAATGTGTGAGTTCAGAAGAGCATCCAATGGTCGAAATACATTACAAAATCTTCACCAATGTACGAAGCGAGTGAGCCCGAGACTAGAGTTCGGGAGGTGCCATCTGCAAAAATAAAAATTATCTCTTTGAGGCAGGCATACCCATGCTTGGGATGAAATAAATCATGGTTTCCAATCAAATACATTGCATATCCATGTCATATAACTATATAAAGTGTAGCCATGAGAAATACATAGTGGATATACATCTCAAAATCAAAGATATACATGTATAGTATCCATCTTCAAGAAGCAAATGATGTCTAATGGTTGGAGATGAGGCCTTCAGAGATCGAGAAAAAACTTCAAGATCTTCAAACTCGGGTAGGAGTGTAATGTGAGTGTACGACTTCACTACCCAGAGGTCTTCGGCGGCTCGTCAGGAACATACAAGAGGATCTCGGTGATCAAGAAGAGAACTTCATTGATTTTGAACAAGGACTTGATTGGAATTTCGGGATGGTCGGACATGAGGTCAAGAGACAAATTGCAGAAATTCTGACTCAGGTTGGGTAAAACTTCCCTTGGACAAGAGCACGAAGCATGATCAGACTCAAGTAGCATGACATTGACATAAGTTCACGATGCAGGAGGCAACACAAACTCTCCATGTGTTTGGAAGAATAACCAAACGGAGGAGGACACAGCTCTATGTAGCGAGAACAACTTCCTAAGGTCATATTAAATCCCAAATCTTGACGAACAAACAGAAGGATGTGCTTTGTCCAAGCCCGACTCATTGTGCTGCCAAAAAAGAATATATATTTCCCGTCCTCTTTTGGGGGTATTTTTTTTTTTTTGTCTTTTTCAATATTTTTAAAGAGCTTGAAAAAGAATAAAATAATGCTATGTTACAAAGGAGGAATGAGTGTCGCAAGCATACTATTTCCAAGTGTGAGGAACACAGTAATGCTCAGATAAAGGAGACATGTGCAGGAAAAGGACACTTGGGGAAAATTCCTCCATGGGTCAAGGTGTCAGGTCGCAGAGGCAAAGTGCTACAAGGCTTGCGTATAAGGCATGCTTCAAAGGTTTAGTTGAGAGCAACATGGAGTCGACATTAGGCCAAAGACGCAGAGATGCAAATGTGATAAGCATGACATGATGAAACCCCCTTCAATGTATTTTTCACGAGCCTAGAGAAGGTAGGCTCGATAGTTTTTTCACATTTAGAGAGTCTGAAAAAAATGTAAAAGAAGACTCCACTGGGGTACCTTTTTTGAAAATAGTCTAGTCGGTTCGAAAAAGGGATAAACTAGCACCGAAAAGACATCTATTCAGAACCATTTTAATGAGTGTGACACAGACAAGATCACTCGGCAATCTTATCAATTTTAAGGAGTCTGAAAAGAGATTAACTATGGACTATGTATAGTATGTTCTTCTGTACCAATTAGCGAATGTGAAGGAACAAGGTTACTCGGTGATATTTTCAATTTTAAGGAGTTTGAAAAGAGCCTAACGATGGACTCTGTAAGGGATGTTCTTCTGGACCAATTTAACGAGTGTGAAGGAACAAGGTCACTTGGTGATATTTTAAATTTTAAGGAGTCTGGAAAGAGATTAACTGTGGACTCCGTGGGCGTTCCCTTTTCGTAAATTTAGTCCCTCGGGCCCAAAAAAGGGTTAAACTTATACCTGAGAATACTCTTCTAGCGAACCGAAATTCCTAGAGTATACCTTTGTTCATAAAATTGACCATCTGGATTGAAAAAGGGGTAAACTACCGCTGGACAGACATGCCTTCAAATTTTAGTTTGGCAAGAATGAAGGACAAAAAGATCGCTCGAAAATATTTTCATGTTTAGAGAGTCTAAAAAGGGCTTAAAATAGACTCCAGGGGGCTACGAATCATGTATGAAACTGGCTCAGGTAGAGCCCACTGTAGTCTCAAACCAAGAGTCTCTTCGATAATCAACTTGGAAAGTCTTCCAAAAGGGAAGATAACACAAACCATAGTGTAAGTCCTCCCACGGTATAGAAATTGTAGTCATGGCTTCAAGGATAACCTCATCTGAAGGAAATTCAAAATCTGAGAAATCACGCAAACGAGGGTCGACAATCCCAAAGGGTGAAGTAAACTGACCATATTCCATATGATGATGGAGGCTTTGGCCAAGACTGGAAAAGTCTATCAACGAATAATCATAAGCATGAGGGCTTGAGTATCTACAAACAACGAGATCAGACTCAGAAGGAGACTCGATATCACTTGGACCAAGAGGGGGAAGCAAGGGCTCCCATGCCCCCATTGGATAAACCAATGGATCAATTGTTGAGACTAAGTCTCGAGAAGGAAAAAATGATTGCACAAGTTCCTGCTCAGAAGCAATTGAACATAGAGGATAAGATGTAACATAATTAACCTGTGGTAGCGTAGAGTCTACACGAACACTAGGAACATATAAATGGCATCCTAAACTAACGTTGAATTAGGATGGTGATTATAATATTCCAACTGGTCAATAGTGACAATGCTTCTATTATGAGGGAAACGCAACACCCGAAAGAGCATAGACACCACAATGTTCATAGCATATACATAATCACGCCCGAGAATCATATTGAAATCTAACAGGCCTTGCACCACTATAACATCAACAAGGACAGTCTTCCCACCTAACGAGATAGGTAAGTGAGGAAGAACCCCCAAACATTCACTAGGACGTCAGTCAAAATCCAATAGCTCATGCGAAGAAGACACAAGCTCGGGAGATCCCAAGACTTTCCAAATTGAGGAGGATAAAATACTTGCAAAGGCTCCTTCATCCACAATACATCGATAAATGTTTGTTGAGTTAAATTTAACCCTTACTTGAAAAGGTGTAGAA
>SNQJ01S0161700.1:42388-58594 GCA_010110895.2 Picea sitchensis
ACTAGGAAAACCTTGGATTGAAAGAGATCAAGCTAGAAGGAAAAAAGAAGAAGAATTTTTAGAGCAGAAGAAGCAAGAGTTAAAATATTTCATCACTAGAAGGATCGTGCACTTAATTGAAGAACAAAAGAACAGATCGAAGTTATTTAACACCAGAAACCCGGATATCGAAGTTGCAAGAACACTAGAAGACCCATAGAAGATTGAAGTACCTATTCCAAATAAAGAAGAAGTATCACCCTTGAATCTTAGGAAATAGTCTCAACAGCGCGAAGTAACTATGCCAAAAGAAGATAAGAATCAGAATGGAAAAAGGCATATCGAGACGAAGCTCACTGGAAAGAAAGCTAGAAAACTAAGTAAGAAGAGAGCTAAGATCGACAAGTTACAGAAGGTTCCAGAGGGAACTTCGCAGAAGGAAAATCTGCAAAATTGGAGCTTTGCCAGGATAATAGAGCAGTGTCACATGGAACTTCACCATGGCAAAGCACTATAGTCGTTGGGACCAATATAATCGTTCGTCCGACCCTCCAAATGGGTAGAAAGGCATTTATGGTTCGCCACCAGACCGTTGGACCGCACTGTAATGGAAAGAACAGAGTTAATGAAGGCCTCTCGACCATTGCCATGCACCGAGAACACTTTTGATAATCATGAATCTGAGCTCGCAGACTTGTTGATTTTATGCATTGATCATTGTGTCATTGCCTTCTATCCTATTGCAGTGTCTAAGTTACTCCTCGAACTTGAAGATTTCCAACCCCGAGCATGTATGTCAGATGAGTTCAGTGTAGCAGAGAGATTTGTCAAAGAATTTATGATCGACCTCATGACTGAATGAGTCATGTTGATGTCTACAGGTGTACAAGAATCATCGACGAGAGGACTTCAAGATTCTTCGTTGACTGCTCACGGATCAAGGCCATCTCAATCGTCAATAGAGAAGAGAACCAAGCATAAATACGACCGAGCAAATGTGAAGTTGATTCCATCCATATTGCCCAATTACATCTAGCCTTTGGCTGGCACGGTGAATCTTGATAGTGTGCCAAGAGACTTCAAGTACACTATGGTCACTGCGTACCTCCCGAAGGGGATACGTGCAGTTCGAACAAAGCAAGACAATATCATAGCGTTGAAGTTCAGCGAATTCAACCTCGGAGATCGAAATATATATGGTATGCTCACCCCATACAAGTACCTAACCATAAATAAAGTTAAGAACTTGAAGATCATCCCTCAGTCATGGACGATGAACCTCGTGCAGTCCACCCTGCAGAATGTCATGAAGATCCCACACTTCGGAAGACACCAGAAAGTTAACGCTTGTGTCAAGCTGCTACTATTGTGTTACCATGGTGGCTACTTATGGCTAGACCACCACATTACCGTTGACCCAACATTGATCCATAGGATCACAACACTGAGTATGCAAGGATATAACCCGCAAGACTTTTATTCAGGAAAAGTCGCAGATCGCACACTTGCACAAAAGATCAAGGATACATATGGCGACGTTGAGAAGGGAACAAGAGGCTACAAGGTAGCTTCCATCCAAAGTGGCGCAGTTCACCTCACATGTAAACTGATATATGGAAAATTAGTAAGGAAGAACTGACGTACGCAGGTCACCAGCTTTGTTGTTGACCTCATAGGGAAGTGTGTGGAAGACCTACAGATGAACTGGGCGAAGTACCTAGTTAACTAGTTGGAACTAGATTGTCAAGAAGCACAGGATCAGGCTTATGAATTTCATTTTAGCTGGCTCATGGTCCTGATTGCATTTGTTTCCTAGGAGATGCTGGAAGGAGCGACCTTCCCTGACATAGAGTCGTTTGAACTGCTTGTCGCGAAGTTCGCTACCCTGTGGTATTCAACTGATATGAACAAACAGTGGAAGTCAAACATTTTGTTTCATACATACTACCTCCAGCTAAAGCGAGCCATCGAAGTCGAGCCTCACATGAATCCAAACACCATACAAAGGTCTCGACCACTAATGAAGTTCAGCGTAGATCGGCACTTTATATACATTACAGCGCTAGCAGATGAACATCAAGAGCAAATCCAGTCATATTAAAAACTTACAGAAGAATACCTTGAGGAGATCACCAAGGAATGGTCCACTGACCTCCTTATCCCCGCCAACCCCACAGAGATATCTGATATTGACAGCCTAGAGGACGCTCATAAAGAACAAAATACACCCGGAACTAGCAGACAAAAGAAGACTAAGGAGGTCCAAAACTTAATCATCACCTCAGTGAAGACTACTTCCATGTCACCTGACCGAGGGTGTGGTGAAGAGGTAGAAATTGAATAGAGACCAAGTGAAGTAACATTGCCCAGAGACAAGGTTGACCCTTTGAAGAAGAGGAAGGTTTCCCCCCTAAAACCTTCTTCCCAGAAGAAATCGAAAGCCTCCATGACCAAGATGCAGACTGTCCTCACCTTTGATGATTTTGACTTCATCATAGCCACCCTGAATGATGCTTCACTGGAGATAGCAGAGAAACAAGGAGTGAAGCAGGAAGAAATGTATGATAGGATTGAAGTTGAAATCTGATGGGTACAGCAGGCCCTTCAGTCCAACCATGCAGTCTCCATTGCGCCCCTGCCATTGGAAGAACCAAAGTTGGGAGATGATCCATCCCAATTCCAATGACTAGCTAAGACAGTCGAAGCTCGCCTTCAATGAGCACAAGAGGAAATAGAACAAGCCACCCAGACTTTAACGCAAGTGCAAGGAGTAATTGTAGAGCAGCGTCACACTGCAGAACAGGAAAATATTGATCTCCAAGCAAAGTTTGATGAAGAAAAAGAACAGCTACAACAAGGAAAAGAACAGTTTCTCACGGAGCAACTCGAAGTGAAATAAGCGGTCAGCAGAGCACTTCGCTCTGTGACAGTCGTAGAAATAAAGGCAGAGGATCAAGTCACACAGCAGGTAGAGCAGCTCACAGAAGTTATCCAGCAACTACAGCAATGAATAGCAGACTTAGAGCTCTATGCAGTACTCGAGACCCCACAGGATATAAGGGATCAAAGAGAAGCAACTACTCGAAGCACAGTTGAGAGAATAAAATCCCTTGCTATGGAATGTAAGAAACTCACTGATCGTAGTGCCCAGACCTACGAGCAACTCACTGAGAATCCAGAACTGAAGGCACTAGAGTCGCAGCTCCAAGAGGCGAAGTATCAAGCTGAAATGATACAAGCGTAGTTGAAGCCCCTGCCAGTTGTGGAAAGAATGAAGTGCTCCCAAGAGAAATGCACTTCCCAATAGCAGATCCACACTATCCAAAGCAGAGGTATGGAAGTAACTCAGAGGCTCCAACATGTAAAAGATAAGGCTTACCAATTGTTTACAGAGGTAGAAGGCTAAGGAGAAGAACTAGAGCAGGTTGTCACTACAGCTGAACAACACCTTGAAGGACCTATCAATGACGCAGTCATCCAAGAGTTCATTGAATAGGAGGCCAAGGCACAACAGTAAGTGAAAGCATCTCGAGCTACACTCGAGGATTTTGAAGCAGAACTGCCCAGATCAGAATGACCCAAGAAAAGTCATAGGTGAGTGTTGGGGGCCTATTGGCCCTTGACCAAGTTTTTGGAGATCCTTGGTCAAGTTTGACCTAATTTTGGACTTCGATAGCCTGTCGAAGGAGGAGCACAAGATAAAGCAAAGATCACGGGATCTCGGCCCCTTTTTGGGTCATTTTTGGTATTTGGGATTATGTAATGGGTATGGGATGTCGGCCCATGGGTTTACCCATGTTTAGGCCTATTTTGTAAAATATAAATAGAAGGCTAGGCGATGTAATGAGGGGGTAAGTCATAAATGAATAGCTAAGTGATAAAGTTGGATCTGTGTGATCAAGATTGTAAGTGCTATGGGCATATTGTTTGAGACTTTCAGAGCTGAGTGCAAGTCATTGTAAGAGGTTGTGGAAGGATATGTGCTTAGATCTACTCAGGGAAGGAGGATCTAGTGAGATGCGTAGATCTCTTGTCCTATGCAGAGTAGGGTTTGAGGCTTTGTACATATAACCTATTTAAGAATCTAATAAAGAAGAAGAGTTGTTGGACATAGCCCCGGGGTGGGGGTGAACCACGTATATGTTGTGTTGCTCTGCTTTGTGCGATGTCTTGATGTGTTTATGTCTTTATTTGATAAGTGCTTTGATATAGATAGATAGATATGTTTATGCTTTGTGCTAATGATGTATATGGATGTTAGATCTGACTTATATGAATGTTCTTAGTGCTTGAATCTGCTAGATCTGATTTGTTTCGTCGTGCTAAGTGATGATAGATGCCAGATCTGGTTGACCATTGCATTGTAATTTGATTAGGGTTTAATTGCATTGTAACTAATAACTGGATATTCATAAATATAACTGCTAAGTGCTCTTTTAAGAATTACAATCACATATCTATGTCCCAGCTAAGGTTGTAGACACCTGAGTCCTTCAACCACCCCTACCTCTACCTTAGGTGAGACTTCATCTGCTTCACAAGTGTTGCCAAAAGGGCCGATAGTTAGGGTTTTGTTGGTGCATTGTTGTAGCATTGACCCTTGGGTCTGCCCTTGTGCCAATAGAAACTAAGTTTCCATATTGCGAACAGTCACCAGGCAGGTACAGTCGACAGTCGGGTGGACCGCAATGAGCAGGGTAACAAGCCTGAAACCTACCGAGGGTATCGAAAGCAAGTGGTATGGAAGACAACGGAGGATCTTGAACAGATTCGGGGTCCACAAAGCTTTGTAGGAAAATGCAACCAACAATATCCCATGACAAGTCCTCAATATGCATTCCCCGCTACGCTTGGTCCATCTTTGGAGGGGTTATCTTTGCTACCTTTCTGCACGCAACCTCATGTTTATCCCCTATGTTAGAGGGGGGTCCCAGATAACTTTCACGTTTAGTGGACTTTTTACACTCCCTAGATCTGACTCCAATGTTTGTGTATAAGCCTTGAAGAGTTTCCTCTCCAACTTAATTCAAGACTCTAGCCTAGACTAGTTGATTGACCCTACAAACATAAAATCTAGTTGATTTTAATTAGCGTTCGTTTTAAAGCTTGATTTACACAAAGGGTGTGGTAGTGAAACTGATGTTGTCAAGACTCTTGCAACAAAATGAAACTTATAAGAAAACTAGCAAAGAAGGATTATATTTCTTATTTTTCTTTTGAAATGCTTTCAAGATGAGAAGAAAACACAACACTATGCTAATTTCTTTTTCTTTTTCAAATAACAATGCAAAGAAAATGCCAAGAAAGAAAGAGACCTAACAAGGTAAGTTTTTTTTTTTTTTTTTTTTTTCAATCAAAGAAGAAGTAACAAAAGATGCTAAAAGAAACTGATGAATACACGATTCATGCCCCCCCGCCCATGAGGGGGAATTTTTTTTCAAAATGCAACTCATTTTTCTTAAGAATTCAAGATAAAAATAAGGAAAAAGGCTAGGAAACACAAGAAAACAAGTAACTGACTCTAAACCTAGGCTATGGTTGTAAAAACCAGAGACACTGAACTTAATCAAGAAACCTTGAGAAGTAAAACCTCAATCATGGAAGAGGTTGACTGCCTCTTCTTAAAAACAGTTTCTTGACACAGGTACGTTATTGATGCTTAAGAAGCATGCATATGTACGTGGGTTGTCTATAAAGAAAGGCGCATATGTATGTGTGATGACCCACAGCAGGTCGTGTACACCTCTGTACTTCTTGAAAAAAAAGAAGTAAAACAGACTGACTGACAAGGCAGGGAGAACTGGTATGGTACCAATGGGTGACCAGAATCCCTTAAAGACTCAGCAGACTCAAAAGGTATAAAACCATTCAAACACCCAAAAAACAAATCCCCTAAAACCCTAGAGGCTTCCCCAGTATGGTCGCCAGTTCTTCTATAGTAGGAAAACTCCCCAATGGACTACACTAGGGTTCAACATGTAGGCAGATATAACCATCTAAAAGTATCCTAATTTTTATAACTACCCCGAATACACCCCACATTCATGCATGAAATACAAAGTGAAAAGATCTGGTAATTTTACCTTTTACTCCTCGTCTGGTGTCGATCCTTTCACGTTTGATAGCTCCACTGACTACAAACCTCCTCCCAAGGCTGGCCTGCATTCACAAACAGATAAAAAGGGAACTACAATCATGCATCTCATATATAAAGCATGGGTTAGATGTTAGAATAAAGCATAAATCAAACACAAATATTTGAGACATCATATTTCGGGACAGAAAAAGTATTCCTTTTATTGATATCACGATGTTTACTTACAACAAGAGCGGCAACTACTCCTCGAACCTAGTCTGGGCTCCTCTTAACCAAGTTCCAACTGCGCTTCCACGTATCTTTCTCCTCTTAGCCTCTCTCTATGGAATGGAGTAGGCTTATGATGGAGGAAAAAGGAAAAAATGGGAAATTCTGGTACAAATCTCACAAGGTGGTTGCGAATTGTTGGGGCAAGGACGGGATGTGAAACGGACGGAGTTTCATTGTTCTTATGCTTAGCTTAGGAATGAGACCCAAAAATCTCATTTTATATGACAAAAGGATGGTTATTTGGTTGGGTGACGGGATATAAGCAGTGGATCAGTTGGGAAACTACCCAATAGCCCGTAATCTCAACGAATTCCTTGCAACTTTTGCAAGTATACGCGGGTTGTAATGGTGCAGCTAGCATATGTACATGGGTTGTAGTGGTGTATAAGGTGTGTGTACATGGAAAGTAGTGGTGTAGGGCGCATACATCTTCAAAAATAGTGTTTTTAAGAAGAGCTACTCAGTGATGGCTTGGCAAAAATAGCAAGTAAGAGGGCCAAATGCCAGGTATGCATGTATGGAGCAATTTAGGGTTATGTTCCAAGAGTAACACAAGATGAAGCCAATCATTTGTTTCCTTAAATGAGGAATAAAGTAAAAGGAAACATCCACTCCCTTAAGAGAAGAGGATACATATGCTTGCAAAAGACAAGCATGATGAAAGGAAGAAGAGGCATAATGAAAGGGAGATAATGAAAATTGATTTGGGTGAGGAATCCATACAACCATGGTCCAATAATATGCACTTACTAGGGTCACAATCTCAATGAATGGACAAGGAGTAACATGGTGATCAAATGGAGTGAAGTGATACATGTATAAGGTAGGGCCCCACCTGATACCCAAGTCCTATTAAAAGTTAACCATTTAAGACAAAAGGAGACTAGAGAGGCATCGATAGTATTTTCTCATGGCACTATAGGTTGGTCTAACATATAATAGACTAGGAAAGGGTGAGCTCGATGATAGGATTAGAGTCAAGGATTGATGCATCCAAAGTACAATTATTGAACATGTGAGCAAGGTTGGATGGGGATTTTGACTAGGAAAGATAATAATCAAATGGGACTATCATTGCTAGAGGGTTATTGAATGAGAATGCATAGAATAAAATAGAAAAAACATGTGACACTAAATGAGGGATTAGGGAACTGATCATTATGGATCGAGAAATACCAACCTTCATGGAATAATATGACCTCACTTCTAAAGGTGTAGGGGATGGTGTTGGGCCCCAACAACTCCCCCTAATTTTTTTACAAAATTTAAAGGGCCCCCATTAGAATCTTGATAATTATAATGAGCTACAAAATCAACATTTTTAACTAGTTCTATACCTTGTCTTGCTTTGGGACAAACTTAATACATTCACTATAGTATGAGACATTCATTACAAGAGCATATGTCAAAATTTAGAAACGAGCATAGAAATCTCAATTTAAACAAAAACGTTATTTTTTATCAATTGTTTACATTGTTTAAATTATGATTATGTGTTCATTATTTTGTTCATTAGCAAGTTTCACTATTTTGAATAATGGGTTCAATACTTCATCAAATAATATCTTGGTTGGTTTCTCATTTTCACAAAATCATTTGGTGGGATTAATTAATTAAAAAAAAAATCATTTTGCATCTCATTTCAAAATAAAAATAATAATAATAAAGAATTATCTATCATTTGTTTGATTTTGTGAAAACCCAAAATTAATATTTTTATCCTCTCCATCAACTTGAAGCTTCTAGAATTTTAAGATCATATTTGAACGGAAAATATAAACAATGTTTGTTTAGAACTTATAGTTAGTTTAAATTCATTTTAATTGTATTGTTCTAGATTTTCTTTTATTCACAATTTTTAGGTTATTAATTTAGGTTTCTTTTTGTTTCACGGGATTCTATTATCAGTTATTTGGTACGAATCTGATCATGGATTGATTTTATTATCTAAATACGTTCAAGATGATTGATCCAAAAATAATATTGGATTGTTGCAAATAAATTTATGAGCAACAACAGATAAAATTTGGAAATGCGTCAAGAACAGACAAAGGATTTTGCGGGACTGATTGCATCCAAACCATGAGGAATCTGAAGAAATGGTTGAAAACCCATCTCCAAAATGGACCCATTTAGATTAAACAGGGGAATTTTCCCAAACAAATGCATGATTTGAGAGATATTGGTGTCTCTTTAAGAGGAAAATTGCAGGTGGCAGAAGTTATTAGTGACGCCTAGACTGTTCATTCATGGTATAAATATATGAGAAATTTCAGAGCCAAAGGATCCAAGAAATTGAGAGGAGGATTTTTATCCTTTCTCTTTTGTATATTATTTCTTTTGTAAACTTTTTTTTTCTTTTCAAATGGAATAACGGATGGTTGGAATCTTTGGGAGAATGGACAAGTATTTTCAAAGAAGAATATGGAATTCCAGGTTGCTTAATGGCTTTTGTCCTCTGAGTAAAATGGTTTTGTTTTCATTATAATATCTTCATATTATTTGAATAATTGATTATGCATTGATTTAAATTAGCTTTAGTCTATTTTATCAATACATGGTTAATTGCTATCATTTATATATTAATTTTTTCAATATTTAAGAGTTTATTATCCCAAAAGTTCTTCCTGGACCATATGATGAACATATTTTGTTGAAACTATATGAGAAAGCAGTTTACTCTTTGGTTTTCGTCATGTGTAGACTTTGTAGTGTTTTTTCATTGTCTTCTCATGTAATTTCTTGATGTGAAATGTTATCTGTGTCGAATTACCTTTAGTCAGTTCTGCACATAATATTTTATATCATGCTTTTCTTTATGGTGTTCATTATCTTTTGGTTTAATTTATATCTGTGATTGATCATCTATTCAAGTATTTTGAGTTGACATCTGATGCTAGATAGTTGGTAACACCATTGCTGAGAATTGAAATTTCTTTCATTTTCAGTAATTGGACATTTCAAGGTCACACGATATATAATTATTTGTCTTTTTGTCGTTATAAACTCGCTCCAAAATATGAAACACTTCCTTGAATTTCTTCAGGAAGTATTATGCTTCCTTTTTTCATAGTTTTACACTTGACACGGGTTAATAGGAGCTCATACAAATACAAAAAGATGAATTTAGCTTAGTATTGTTGAGTGAAAGGTTAGTAGGTGCATTGTTTTCTTTTATTCAGATTTGTTTATATATGAATGAGACGATGATTGCCTTAATTAGCTTGATTGTTTTTGTGCCATTGTTTCAATCATATTCATTTAGTATTTATTTCTTTAAAATCTTTAAAACATCAAAAGAGTATTGTTCATATCTTGTTCAGAAACTTAATTAAACAATCATTTTCGCAAGATTTTATTTTAAACCTTGTAAACTTGTTCATAATCATTGTATATTAACGTTATTAGATAAACATTTGTAATTAGTGTATCGATTGTTAAAGTTATAGCTTTAGAGTAGTTTATTTTCTTTCATTGTTTTAGGACCCCAGTTGTCTAACGAAGCCATTAAACCCATCAGGTTAGATCATACCAAACGGCTTGGGTTAATTAGATAACCTTGGATCATATCTAACCTTCTAGTTGACGGTGTGTCATTTACGCCCATCAACAGATGGATAACATCACATCTAACTAGGGGTATCCCAAGAGGATGTTGTACCCTAGGTCAACCTAAATCACATATATCGGTATCCATGGTATTTGAGTCAAGGGAAAAGAGAAATCAATGCTTCCAAGAGATGTAGTATTAGATTTGTCAAATTCCATGACAATTCACGAGGGACGAAAGAAATTGGAAATCTAAGGGCATGACAAGATAAGACATGAATGATTTTGAGGGTACATCTTGGATCCACTATAAATTTATTGATGTTATACTGGTCTCTATAGATCTAGATGAAGAAATGTTTGGTTAGAAATCCTTTGTTTCTTCATTGAAGGGGAGATGAGAGAGCTCAAAGGAGAGGGGAAAATGGTGAGTCTTAGCAATTTCATACCACAATGAGAAAGAGATTTGATCAAGTCTCTTTGATCAAGTTTGTTAGGAAATTTAGACACTTAGGAGTTAGTTAAGATCTACTTGGTATAATGTGTCGTTAGGTAAAACTATGTTTCTTTAGTATGCATTAGTATGAATTTGTAGTTAGGAAATCTAACGGTCACGATATGTTCCCGACATAGAGTGATCTGACGGTTCATATTCTCCTCGATCTTAATGGCCATTGATCTATGGCTTAACACTCGATTGGTCCATGATCTTTATTTAAAAAGCATGGAGGGTCACTTGATGATGATTGATTGTGAGAAACTCTCTTGTAAAATCTCTATGTAATCTTTTTCTTTTACATTAATAAATTGCTCCAAGTGGCCACGTTGGTTGGGGTCGTGGATGTTTCTTCGTAGGGGTTTTAGCAAGTCAAAACATTGGTGTGTTGATCTTTGAACTGGTTATGTGAGTGGTTATTGAAGGTGTATGTCCTATGTTGGAATACCTGTGTTGTCAAACAAAGGTGATCTCAAAACACAATCATTACATACATCCCCAATTTATGAGATCCTATGGCCTAGAAAAGGGAAAAGAAAAATGAAGTAACTATGTGGGGCCTAGCATAAATAACATGAGGGGAGGAAAGGATTGGAGGAATCGACAACCTTCATATGTGTGTTTTGGAGATACATCCAATCTAATGAATTTGGTCATGACCATCAACATTAAGAATACTAGAGGGAGCATGAAATGGGAGGCCTACAAGAGGTCCTCCTGAGTGATTGGGAAGGACTGTGTCAAGGTCATTGAGATTAGGAAGAGAATGAGCCCTCTTAGGGTGGATAAAATTTCCACGGCACCCACCAAGTAAATCTTATCTACATTCCCTATTAAGAGGTCATGAGTTGTACCCTTAAGATAAGGATGTTTGGAAGGAGTGATGTGGCCTTGCTCTTCATCTTAGGAATCTTAGGAGACGGAACCCCCTCTTCTTCATCAACATAATAAGATTCAAACTCAAGCACATGATCTTTCTTCTTCTTCTTCTTCTTCTTCTTCTTCTTTTTCTTGGAAAGCGTCCTCTTGGTACCAAGAGGTTTATAATTCATCATGGAATATTGGTAGATTTTGAGCTTAACATTAGCTTCTATGATGAAAATCTTAGGCATTTTGAGTTGATCAAGAGGCTTAGCTTGATTTTGGTTTTCATATTTTCTTTTGAGTACCAAGAACTGTGTTGCATCAAAGGTGTATACTTTGTGATAGTAGAAAAACTTCTCACTCTTGGAGTCTTTGGGTTTGGATTTAGTAATATGTATAATTTTGGTTTCAACCTTTTGTCAGGGTTCTTTGGTTGCCTTGTCACTTATTGCATTCCTATTTCAGATGCAATATATAGAAGGATTGGATTGTATTCTCCCAAGGTGGTGGGAATGACTTGTTCATTCTCCAATATAATAATATGGTTGATGGCATGCTCAAGAGTAGGGAGCTTCTAAGAATACAACTGGATATTGTTGACATAATGTGTAGATTTGACAAAGAGATGCATGAGCTCATCATCAGGGAGGGTATTCATTGTGCTATGGAAAGTAGTGAGTAATATGTGAATGTAAATTATATTGGATACCTTGTCTTGGTGTATTATGCTTATAAGGGTGACAAGACTATGCTGATCAATTTAAGGATGCTAAAATGTGTGAAAGAATTATCAATAAGCATCTTGATTCTATACATGGAATACTTAGGTAAGTGATGGAACCAATATAGGGAATCTCCAACTAAATTATTAGGGAGAAGGTTCATTTCCAAGAGAATGTTTCAATATTATTATAAGGATGTTCACTTGGATCACCACTAAAATTAGAAGTTTCATGGAGATTCATAGGCAACCATGTAGGTATGAGATATGGGGATGTTCAATTTTTTATTGAAAAAGTTAGTTCATGATAGTTGTATGTTTTTTACATGGGTGAGAACAAAGATATATTTATTGAGAGCACATTATGGTTAAACCTTGTTATAATCCCTTGATAGTTTCTAGCTAGTGATTGGCTTGAGTTGAAAATAAAGGAATAGCATGAGAACTTTTTATTCCAATAACCTTCTTGCCAACATTTAATGGGTTGGATTTCTCGAGGGATTGAGTTTGCAGAGAAGGGGATTTCCCAAGTGTTGTAGATGGATATGAAGAGTGGTATCAAGGGTGAATATGTATTAGATATGATAATTTGGATCAAGTGGCATGATATATGGAATGCATTAATTAAGAAAATATGTGAAATGATGAAATCCCTACTCTAGCACTTACGTATATTGTTATCTAATGATTCCCTTGTTGTAAATTAAATTAGCAACTCACAAAATAGAATACACTTGCTGGAATAATCAACTCAAAATATAGCAGAAGCAATACTAGAAACCAAAATCTCATACACAAGACAAAAATATATTATTCCTATCAAGTAAGATTATAATTCAAATAACTTCAAACCTTACAAGGGCTCCCTTACTGGGAAAATGGCCCACATAGAAATAAATAAAACTTTAGATAACACCTACAAACCCTGGAAACTCCTGGATTGTTGTACGATCCCGTAATTTCACATTTCCCGAGATGTACGTACCTTTCCTTAAGAAATCATGTGTATACGCACATGTCTCCACTGAAACTTGTGTACACATGCACAAAGACTATACAACAAATTATGTACGATGCAACCCTGCTATTGTGGCTCCAATCTGTTGAAACCCACTTGTGGCTTCCTCTGTTCTTTCTTCTCCCTGACCTGTATTGATATCTAGATGGAATTCCTTCTCCACCTATCCAAGATCTCCTTGAGAAAAAATCCTTCTCTGCTCTTTGTGTCAAATCAATAAATCCTCCTTCTTTAACCTAGCCTTTCTTTTATAATATTGATTTATGAACTAATTGTAATCTCCAAAGTGATTGATAGTTGATATTACTTCTCACCTCACTTGATATCAATGGATAATCTTTAATTAACGCTAATTAATTTTATAATTTAATTAAATAAACTCAACTAATTAATAAAAGTAATTTACTTTAATAATTCCTTTAATTAAAGTAAAGTATCAAGGTAGAAGGATTTGGACGACTTCCATACATCTAGACACTTAGACCTATGTGGAAATATCTGTCCAATCCTAAAAACATCAACACTCTCTCTTAGCAAGGAAGRTATTATGCACTACTCCAAGTTTGTCCCTGAAGAACACAAACTTCCCTTTAACCAAAGGTTTGGTCAAAATATATGCAACCTGCTCATTTTTGGAAACATATTGAAGCTTGTATGCTCCCTTGTGGATCTTGTCTCGAAYGAAGTGATACATGATCTCAATATTCTTGGACTTGTCATGGAATACTKAATTCTCAGAGAGWTTGATACAACTTTGATTATCACAGTATATCATCGTAGGATCCAACTCTTGATTAAATAAACATGTAAACAATTTGTGAAGCCAAATAGATTCACAACTAGCCATACTCGTTGCCATATACTCTGCCTTTGTTGAACTGAGTGCTACAAAAATACGGTTCTCGCTAAACCATGCAATCATTTTTTATCCCAAGTTGAAGCAACACCTCGAGGTGCTCTTTCTGTCTATTGCACTCCCTGCCTAGTATGAGTTTGAATATCCCTGCAACCTAACTATGTCACCTCTAAGATACCTCAATCCATACTCCATTGTAACTCTCAAGTAACTAAGCACATGATTCGCTACTATCCAATGCACCTTCCTCGGCTCCACCATGAACTAACTCAAGTTGTTCACAAAAAAACATATATCTAGCCTGGTGTTTACTAAATACATCAAGTAACCTATCATATACTTGTATACCTTAGGATCCACCAACTCTAAATCCGAAGTGACAACCTTCTTCATATTGGTAACCATAGGTGTAACCATCAGTCTACAGTCCTCTATCATGAATCTCCTCAAGATCTCCACTGTGTATTTCCCTTGACCAAGGAATATCTATCTCGATATATGTCGTACCTCTAACCCCAAGAAATAATGAATCAATCCAATGTCTGTCATATTGATCTCTATAGCTAAATATTCTTTGCACCCAACAATAAGATCCTTTGCACTTTTGGGAAACAAATCATCCATGTACAACACCAAGATGAGTGGATCTGACCTAACAAGTATGAAGTACAAGTTAGGATCTGCCTCACTGTTGGTAAAGCCCATACTCTGCAAGTATCTGTCAATCCTGGAATACCATGCCATGGGTTCCTGTTTGAGTCTATACAAGGATTTATTAAGCCTACACACATGAGACTCCCTCCCATGTACCTCAAATCCCTAAGGTTTCTCTATATATACTTCCTCCTTAATGATCTCGTTGAGGAAAGTTGTCTTCACATACATCTGGTGAATCCTCCACCTCATAATTGAAGCAATATAAATAACAACTCAAACAAAATCATACTTGGTGACTGGAGAAAATGTCTCCTTGCAGTCCACTCCCTCTCTCAAGTAGAACCCTCTCGCCATGAAACTCACCTTGGAATTATTGATGCTACCATTTGTAGCATTCTTGATCTTGGATAGCCACCTAGAACTCATCATTGATTTCCCCTCTGATCTCAACACTATGTCCCTGTAACATACCCGCTATCTAAATTTAATTTTTCCAGTCCTCTGTCGGACTCGAACCCTTAAATAATCGTGGAGACCCAACGTAAGCTGGCTCTTTCTCTATCCTACACGGACTTCTGCACCTTGAACACAGTCTTCTCTGATCTTAATTTCAGGTTATTGGGGTTTCGTCTTTCCCGTTGTCAAGAGTTCTTGTATTCTACAATTCTCGGTTACCGATGAACTCCTTTTTGGCCTTAGCCCCTCCCTGGCTAGGGTCCTAGTCCACACGACCGTGCACTCAAGACCGCAGCCTTATAGCTTTCCTTTTTGTTGGGGTTTCGGGTTTTCTAATATCAAAGTGCATATGCACCTTGGATCCGCGATCCTCCAATTCTCGATGCGCTCCAACGTTCGCTAGTCCCCTGGGTCAGTCTTTTGGGGTCCATACGACCTCCCTCTATATGACCGCCACCTTACCTCTCGTCGGAGTTTCGAGGTTTTCAATGCCAAAGTGCATATGTCCACGGGATTCTCGATTCCTCGAATCCCGACTCTCCGGTTTGCTGACAGTTGGCCCCTCATGGTGGCGCTATCCTCCTTCTCTGATGGGCTGACAGCTGGCCCCCACTCATCAAGGTTTCGGACTTCACGATTCTGAAATGCAGAGATTTTGTGTCCACGGAATCCCCGATATGTCGATCCCCGACTTTCTTTGGATCTCCGACATGCGTCCTAAATGGATGGACGGTCCAAGGTAAGCCCTGGTCCATGAGACCACCTCTCGTATGACCGCAGCCATATACTTCTATCGGGATTCCTTCATTTGGGGTTTTGACACTCATGATGTACCAACAACTCGGTTCACCGACCCCCGATTCCCGACACGTTCCTCTGCCACCCTAGCCTCCTGGACTAGGTCTTGAGTCCACGTGACCCATGTCTCCGTGACCACCACCTTCCCTCTCGTCGGGGTTTCAGACTTTGGTGTTTCACAATGTATGGAATTCTCATCCCCGTGATTCCCGATCCTCCGAATCCCGACTGACTGACAATTGGATCCCACTTATCGTAGTTTCGCAGTTCGTGATCCCTAAATGCATAACCACTTTGTCACCATGATCCCCGATATCCTGATGACCCAAACACCGATCAACAACTTCTTGTCAGGCCTTTCCCTGATGGTGCCGATTGTTGCCACGCGTCCTCCTCAAGATGGATGGTTTTGATCTCTCGGGGATTTCGAGACTTGTAATGTCCC
>SNQJ01S0161701.1:0-21552 GCA_010110895.2 Picea sitchensis
TTTCCTTTAAGTTTTTCAGACTCTATAAAATTGAAAATACCGGTGAGAATTAACTAATCTGGGCTCGATAAAAATCCACAGAAAAGTAGTATTTAGAATTATTATTGTATTGTAATAAAAGAGGAAATGCCAGCAAAAGCGTGGTCACCTTGGTTCTAGAAGAAGAGGAGTTATGTCATCTCAATCACTGGTCATTACAGAGTACCCTCCTGTTACAAATCTTTCCTACATTATTCCTCTATAAACGTTGGCAACTACATGGATTTTCAGACGAATTTGAACATAGAACACCAACTATTCCTATAAATCATTGTCACTAGAATCAGTGTCAAGATTTTTAAGCACTAGAAAAATGTTCATTTTTGTGCTTATCTAGCATCAATGATCATCTCTATGTTCATCCAGTACGAAGGGCCACCCCTGTACCAAATCATCTCGTTGTGCCTATCCGGTACCAGATCCTATCCAGTATAAAAGAAGGGACCCTGCGTTATTCCGGTACTAATTACCAATTTTACACACAGGTGATCCGACACTTAGGTGATCCCGTACCAACTACAAATTCTACACACAGGTGATCTGGTACTTAGATGATCCCATACCAATTTCAACTTGGTGCCCAGGTGATCCGGTACTTAGATGATCCAGTATTGGTAAGAATATGACGGGTAACTTTCATCATGTTTCCAAGTCGTTGTCCAATTATTAGTGCTAGGACATACAGATTCAACACTTTTTCTCATGTTATTTAAAGGAATTAGACTAAATATGCATTTAGAACATCTTATTGCTCTTAGATCATGATGTACCACTGTTTTGTCATGAATCTCTGTAGAAATCTTAGACCTCACTTATGTGAGGAGGAAGTGTCCTACGAAATATCAAGAGTGCAAAGTCATGATGTCTTTTACCGGATCAAACTCATACTCCCTCTGTCTATCCAGTAAATAAACCTCATGATTCATTGTCGTACTATATGAGACGAAATGAACCATGAATCACAACATATTGATTAATGATCCCAGTCGATTTCATATACACGAGTCTCGATCATAATGACCACATCCTTCCATGAATTTTGTCCGACACCAAGCTTCCCACGAATCTGGAAACCGTTAGTAGATCCAACCTACCTCACCATATCATCATGAGTATCGACGTGACCATTGTAATCTACACTTCCATTCATAAATGTTCTTCTGGATGGCTCTGCCATCCAGATGAGCGTTATTTACCATTGTTGTCACACCGTCTACAGACACCCTATGCATTCCTATCCCTTGCATATTTTTCCCAACCGATACTCTATCATCTGATACTCAATCCTCGACCCTGTGTCCATGCTTTATCCACCTGAGAGAATTGTTTAAGCTAGCATGGGGATCGACAGACATGAGCCCATATTTCAAATATACATAGAAACAATAGAATATCAGGCTTGTAAGAAAAAATATGAACAGGTGGGGTGGGTGTCATTCTTGGAGAAATTTAAAGGTCATCATGAGGGAATTTCTCTCGTATTTGTGCAGACATATGATGGAGAAAATGTACAGCTTGGGGATGTGAAGTTAGAAATTACAGAGGCCACTATAGCAGAAGCTACGGGTCTCCCGATGGTTGGAGAAAAATACTTCAAGAGAGTGATCATTGACAAAAATCTCTGTCAAAAATTCCTCAAGCCATAACATCACAACCTCGATTGGACCAAGGGTGTCCCTCGAAGCTACATCAAAGAGGAATGTTGGAAGATGCTTATAATTCTAAATAAATTCCTCACCTGCGAGGGAAGGTATGCCATGACCTTCATTTATCATTTAAATCTTTTATCACATTTCGAGGGAGGACCATAGATTAATTTTCCCCACTTTTTATGGATGAGTTTAAATAAAATGGCAAGAGGGGTGAGGTCAGTTTCCAAAAAACCCGAGACTAGCCTTCATCATCATGGTTTAATCAAACTTTTGGTTGTTCATGCTTTAAAAACACAAGGGGGTAGTTGGAAGCAGTTACTCCAATAGAGTTTCACTCAAGAAAAATCCAAATCGATCGAGACACAGAAGGAAGGGACACACAGTGAAGGCTCAAGAAGAAAAGAAAATAAAGACAAAAAAATGACATCAGGAGGTAAAGAAGACACTGCTATGCCCAGCTCATCTTAGCCCATTGATAAATCAGTGAGAGAAAAATCTGTCATAGGGGAACCTGTTATATCAAGAAAGAAGACCACCACTCAATTCTAGAGAGTAAGTCCTACCTCGGTTCAAAGGAGTAAAAGATGAAAAGAAGGCTCAAAAACAGGTGGTCAATTGGATAGCATTCCTGAAACAATTGTGGAAATGTCATCAGAACCATCCAGTCAAATAGAGAAGACCCCTGACTTCCATTTACAAAGAAAGAAAAAGTCTGCACAAGCTAAAGCATCTAGCTCGGTCCTGCACCCTAAAGACCAACGATCACAGAATAAGAAACAAAATAAGGAGGAGACTAATCAACAGGAGATTTTACTAGAGCCAATTGTAAAACCCCCTTTGAAATTGTTAAGGTCCTAACCCGCACATAGGTAGATCAATGTATTCGGATGTAATAAAGGTCAATATTAATAAGACCTTTCAATAAAATAGAATAAGGAGGTGGATGTAAGAAGACCTAATGAAGCTTCCGCTTCTAGAGGGTCTTCCTCTAGATACTTCTTTTAGTATAAATAGGATTGAGGGTATGAGAAACCTAGCGGATATTATTATGTATGAATGGCTGCTTCGATTAAAGGAGGTTGCCCCCTCGAAGAACTGTGAACATTATATCGATTCAAAGTGCTATTTCTATTGCTATTTAGGTATATATCATTTACGTGTATTGTGAAGATTATGCTGGATATTTTTCTTTGTTGATACATCACTTGTTCCTTGCATTTAGTTTTACGTTACGCATATTTTATATATCACGGTATCTTGCAAGTGGTATCGAGCAATTTCCTTGAAATTGTGGGTATTTTTTGAGGGGTAGAGCGTGTTGGAAAGATCTTTAAGCTACAAATATCTGTCGTTACGAGCATAAACCAGCGGTTGAGGGATTCATATACGCCAGGAAATACAAGTGGTTCTTAGACGCACATCTGTTGGGCACCCTTATAACCCCTGTTGGTAACCCTTCAAGTCGTAGTGCATAAGAAAACACATGTATACAAATCAACCTAGATTTCCTAAATCCCTCTGTGGATAAACCTATCGGTCGCCGAGCTGCTATAGTGTCACCGAGAAAAAAAAACTCGGGAAAATACTCTCCACAATTACACAGGGTAGTGGTGAATGATACGGCTAAGAATTACGGTCTATCCTCCTTAGTTAGTGCCACGAGATATTGGACCGAGTACTACAGTTGGACCCTGCACATATATGTCGAGCTATATAGGGGGAAAACCCTTGTTTGTAGAACCATGAATACCCTAACCCTTGGAAAAAAAAACAAAAAAAAAAAAAAAAAAAAAAAAAAACCGTGAGATCTATTAACCAGCATCTATATTAAGGTTGCTAAATAAAAAATCTCCTGTTCAAAAATTTGGGGTTTCAACCTTTGCCCGACGTTCTTAGGACAAAACATAACCCAGCATTTTGTATAGAAATTTTTTGATATTATTTGAGACCTATTCCATTTAGATTCATCTCTTAGCCCTCATCACTTTCCCCATATCATTTTAAAAAACATTTTGACCCCACCCGCTTCCCTTTCGGGGTCACCCATTTTTGACCATTATTTAAGGACCTATTCCATTAGATTCATCTCTTCTCCCTCATCACTTTCCTCCCTATCATTTTTTACCAAAATTTCTGACCCTTAGCACCCTTTTAGGTTCACCCGTCATCATGGCCCAAACACGTAACCAAGAACTAGAGTCTAAGCTTCAACACCACGCAACATGGTTACTTGAGACCCAACAAGAAGTGCAACGACTCAGTGCTACTATTGCCTCCATTGATGCCTCCATGAATGCCTTCGTCCGGATAGTACATGAAGTCAGATAGTAGAAGTCAAAATGAACGAATCTGTCGTTGTAGCACTGCACCCAAACTCAAAATTCCTCTCGATGACCCACTTCGAGGATGCACCTACTAAAAAGGTGAAAACTTCTTCCCATTCCTTTCAGCACATCACTTTCAAAGGGACATCTGCTAGCCGAGGGGTGGATGTAACTAAATTGATGGCTCAGTTGCTTGGTTCGGGTCACACAAATGGAGTTTTATTATTTCTCTCTGGCTTTATTACAGATGACAGCCAAACTTCGGGTATGGTGTTCTCCATCTAGATCAGAAGCGGCGGCAATGGTGGCAATGGAGGGAAACTTCCCGTCAAGGATATATTGCTTGGACCCAATTTGTTGCTGGCAGGCTTTATGAGCTGACGACGACACCAACCATTTGGAAATTTTGACAAAATTTAAGTGTCCGGAGCGCGGTCGAAGACTTCATGGCGACATTTGAAGTTTGGCTTTTTTGAGGCAGGCATGGTACGTGCCTTCTTTAGTGCTTTGTCCGGTGGCCTCAAAGGGAGGTTAGGGCCCATGTCCTCATGTGGCTCGACCCTCTGACAGGTGGAAACTACAAAAAAGCTCAAGAAACACAACAAATTGTTTCATCTCCAAACCGTAAGCCTTCCTTTTTTCCTTCCTAAACCCGATGAAACCCCTACTCCCTCCCCTCACCTTAAGGAAAATCCAAAAATTATTTCGGGCTGAAATGGGTGACGACAACTCAAAAGAATTTGTCTTTGTTATAACTATGATGATAAATACTTTCCAAGGAACAAGTCTAAAGAACAAAAACTATTTATGGCCCTCTGAGGATACTCGAAGGCGATGATGACACTTCCCTTGTTCGAGTCACCGGAAAATTTTGAAATAAACCCTCCTTCCGACCCTCCTACGGAAGAACCCATCATTTCCCTCAATGCTCACCGATACGCCCCAAACTCTCAAGCTCATCGGTTATATCAAACACACCCGAAGGTCATCATCTTGGTTGATAATTGTACGACACCACAACTTTATTCATCGCCGCGTAGCCCAAGAAACCCATTGCTACTATCAATAACATTTAATTTCCAAATCCTTGATTGCCAATGGGGGCTCTATGAGTAATGAGTTATTGAAAATGTGCGTCTCCAAATGGTGACTACAACCTCAAATCCCATATGTTTGCTATTGACATGGGAGGTTTAGACATTGTGTTGGGTGCGGGGAATGAACAGGTCCCCATTCTCCATGGACTTCTAGAACCCAACAAAATTTGACCAAGGAGGCCACCATTATAAATTTTAAGGCATCACTGCGGGTTCTCACGAAATCATCAGGTTCTCATCGCATGGAGAAATTGCTCAAAAGGTCATTCGGTGTCATAGCCCAACTCCATGCCATTTCAAACCACAGATCCCACCCGTGCCCCAGACCTCCAAGCCCACTCTTGACTAAACATCAAACTGGGTCTTCTCCACTCCCCAGGACCTCCCTCCTTCATGTGGTGTTCAAGATCATTCCATTCCCTTTGTCGAGCCTCCCCCCAAATGTATGTCCATATCACCACCCATTTGCCCAAAAGATAGAAATTGAAAAAATGGTCCAGAACTCTACGAAGATAGCCGAGTCATCCGTCCTAGTATGAGTCCCTACTCCTCTCCGGTCCTCATGGTACTAAAGAAAGGAGTTCATGCCGAATGTGTCCTGACTTCCATGCCTCAATAAACTCACCATCAAGATAAATTTCCCATCGATTCGTGATGACCCTCACGGATAGGCGAGTGGTGCCCAATTCTTCATAAACTTGATGTTAACCGGGCCATCACTAGATGCAGTATGAAGAAGTGACATTCTAAGGCGTCCTTTTCACTCATGAGGAGACCACTGGTTTTAGTTGTACCCTTTGGAGTTGTGTAACGCCCCCTCCACCTTCGAGATCCTCCTTGAACCATGTCTTCTATCCCTTTCTTGATCATTTTGTCTAGGATTTTCTTTGATGATATCCTCATATATAGCAAGACATGGAAAGACCATACGACTCATGTGGATCAAGTTCTCAGCCTATTCGCTCAGCACCATCTTTTCCTCAAACAATCCAAATGTGCTTTTGAATTGTGTCAGTTGAATACTTGGGTCATCTAGGTGAGCAAGGATGGTGTCGAGTGGAACCGAAAAAGGTTGAAGCTATGCCAGATTGGCCCCACCCTAAGACTCTAAAAGTCTTGCGTAGATTTTTAGACTCCATGAGGGTCATGCGCAAGTTTGTCAAGAACTATGGAAAGATTGCAGCACCTCTCCGCGACCCTCCTTAAAAGAACTCTTTCAAAGTGGACCCCAGTGGGTCAAGCTTTTCAAACTTTGAAGATGGCCATATTGCACCACTCGATTACGGCTCTCCCGACTTCACAAAGACATTTGTGTTGGAATCTGACGCATCCGGGGAAGGCATTGGCGCTGTCAGCATGCAAGAGAATTGGAAACCTTTGGCCTGAGCAAAAACAAGCGTAAAGAATAAAAGGCAAACCTATTTATGAAAAAGAGAAATGTTGGCAGTGCATGCGGTTGAATTATGGCGTCCTTATATATTGGGGCATCTGATTCCAGAGAATTAAGAGAGACCATCAAATCCTCAAATACTCTCTGGAACAACACATTTCCTCCCAAAGAGCAACTTTCGAAATGGGTCACTAAGCTCTTTGGCTATGATTGAGATCATTTACAAAGGGGCAAAGACAATGTAGTGGCCGGTGCACTGTCCAGGAAATATGAAGGTGAAGGGTCCCTCTTTTCTCTCCTTCATTGTACACGATTGAGTACCAGGCGTACGCGAGGAATGGCTATAAGACTAAAGTTAAGCATCTAATTTAGCAAGCTGCGGGGAATGGAGCCTGAGCTCCCAGGGGTACTCTTGTCTTGAGGGATAACCCACGATACAAAAGGTAAGCAATACATTTAAGAGTAAAAATCAGCGCCAAATCCTGATACTCTCTGAGCTTCATGCTACACACCCATAGCGGGGCGCAGGGTTCCGCAAAACATATATGTAGTTAAAGCTCCTTTTACGGGATGGTATGGAAGCGGGACATCCAGTAAGTTTATGGCTGAATGTGAAAGATGCATAGCGCAACAAGAGGACTTGATCAAATCGAGGCACACTCAACGGCTCCAATTCCCCACGATATTTGGAAGGATATCTATGGATTTTATTACGGGCTTACTTAAATCAGGGAATAAATCAGTGATATGGTGGTGGTAGATGCGACTTTCCAATTATGCTCATTTTTGTGCTCTTCACCACCCATTTACTTGCATCGTTGACCCAAATTTTCATGGATCAGGTCTTCAAGCTTCATGGCATGCCAAACTCTGGCCGATCAAGACCCAACTTTCACAAGTAATTTTGTAGGCATTTTTAAGCTACAAGGCACCGCGGTTGCATCTCATTCGACATCATCCCAGACAGATGGTCAAACATGAGTCATCAACAAGTGTTTGGAAACCTATCTGAGTACTTTGCATCGAGAAAACAACACCCAGGTGGGCTCAATGGTTACCTAGCGAATGGTGGTACAACACTACATATCATACAACCACTCACATGACTCCTTTTGAGCGGTATATGGAAAAAATCCAACTTCATTTCTCTCATACTTACATGGTACCTCGAAGAGGTCTGAAGCGTTGACCAAACACTTACGGTCCGGGGAGATATCCTTCGTGCCCTTAAAGAGAGAACTTGGTCATGGCCGAGCACAGAATGAAGCGATGGCGAGATCCAAGGTCCTGGGCGATCCAATTTGTAGAAGGGATGGTGTTTAAATGGCTACAACCATATTAAAAGAAAACTTCCCTCAAAGCCGAAGGTGTCAGAAGCTAGCCCCAAATTTTATGGCCCCTTACACAGTTCTAAGGGTGGGACAAATTAAGCATATCGATTAGCTACGCCTAGTCGATTCGAAGCTACATCGTTTTCATGTTTCCTGCTTGAAGAGGTGATTGGAACCATGTGCCAAGTTCAAACCAACCTTTTTGAGTTAGCTGAAGAAGGATCCCATTGGCTACAACCGAAGGCGGTTTTGGACGGAGAAGTCAGCTACGTGGAAGAACCATCAAGGAAGTGCTAACACAGTGGAAAGATATGACTCGGCGAGATGCCGCGGGAACCGGCTACCATTAGCAGTTTCCACATCTCGAAGCCTTGAGACAAGGCATTTTTAAGAGGCGGACATGTTAAGGTCCTAACTTACGCACATAGGTAGATCAATGTATTGAGATGTAATAAAGGTCAATATTAATAAGACCTTTCAATAAAAATGGGAATAAGGCGGATGTAAGAGACCTAATGAAGCTTCGCTTCTATAAGGATCCTCCTCTAGATGCTTTCTTTTAGTATAAATAGAATTACCGAGGGTATGAGAACCCTAGCTTGGATATTATTATTATTAGCGAGCCTTTCGATTGGAGGTTGCCCCCTCGAAGAGACACATGGTACATTGCTATCCGATTCAAGTGCTATTTCTATTGCTATTTAGTATATCATTTTACCGTGTATTGTGAAGATTATGACGGATATTTTACTGTTATTACATCATTTCTAGCATTTTGTTCATGTTATGCATATTTTATATATGCGGTATCTTGCAAAAATCCTTTAAAGAATTGAAAAGTATTTCTAAAGTTACCGGCCTTCTAATAGCGGTTGGTGGTGAAGAGGAGGCCTTTAAAGGTGACAAGTAGAAATAAAGAAAAGAAACTAGAAGGAAGGATGCACAAGTTCGAATACGCCTCAATCTTCCGAGGATAGAATCACGGGTTTTCGGTGAAGCCAGACGAATTTTGAATTCAAACCCTCAAGATAAAGTCAAGTCCAACCGCAGGAGAGAGGCCAGTGTCCAAGCCTACCCTTATCATTAAATCTAAGAAAAGGAAACTATTTGAAGAAACTCCTACCCATGTCAGCAAGTCTAAGAAAGCCTTGTTGCCCATATGCAGGACCACCAGAACTATGGCCAAACAGGAGACAACTCCAAACATACCTTCTCATAAAAAAGAACCTGTGGATATTCCAAGTTCTCTAGAAAAGGGGAGTGGTTGGGGAGCCTATGAGAGTAAGTGAGACAGAAGGACTGGTAACAATAATTGAGATGGAAGGATTGGTAACATATACTTTGATGGATTTGAGGAAGGAAAAGAGATCGAGAGGTGGTAGCTCAGGAAGCACTCACACCGAGTCTAGGCAAGTCCCTGAGAAGATGAAAGATGATAATAAAGGATCTGATTAGTCGAGGAAATAAAAGAGAACGAGAGATGGTGGACAAGAGAATTACTCAGACCAAGCCCGGACAAGTCCCTGAATGAACAAAAATTATTAACAGAAATTGAGATATTGAGCAAGAAGTTGAAGAATACAAATACTACTAGACATGCATATCAAAGTAGAGAATGCGGAATTGAAAGAGTAGCATGTAGAGGTCTCTACCAAACTTAACAAGGTCTTGTGATTGATCCATTACACTAGGGTGATCAAGAAGGAATTGAAGGTGAAGCTTCCGGTGTTAACATCTTTATTATGAGGAATGTGAGAGGAGGAATTCAATTGTGCAAAAAGTTTTTTGGGTATCAGTTTTTTGTCGCGTTGCATACGAGGACATTACAACATCGCCGACATGAAATTGTTGAGCCTCTATTTTGACATAGATAATTCCCTATATTACCCTATATCTAAGACTTTTTGCCTTTATTATAAACCTATACTGGACTAATCCCTCCCAAAACACATGCCTAATATCTATGTCATCTCCACAAGAGGTAATTGATGATTTAAAGCATGTTTGTTTAACTTTCTTAAATTATTCGATTGAAAATGTTTTACTTTGTATAGTCCTAATGATTTGATTTATGAACAGTCTATCCAGCACTACTAGACACCATGTAATCGATAACAAATCCATTCCGATTTTTAAAAGCCGATTTTGAAATTCGGTACCAAATCCATTTTGGTACCAAGATGTGTGCTATTCCATTACTACCTTCTCTGCTCTATTCCAGTACTAGACTCACAACTGTGTGCAATCCGGTACGAGAACCTTTGCTTGAGAATGCACCGGTTGGACTAGAATAATGGTGAAGATTTTGAGAATACAGTTGAATAGAAGCACCCGAGTGGAGTTTCGGTTACGAGACTCCATGTCATGCACTTAAATTGTCCTTGAGGATGAGTCGATTCTAAGAATTAGATGTAAATCTTAAATGTGGAAATTTCTCAAGCTGTTTAATGTTTATCCATAGATATTGATAAGTATCAGTTTACCTTATATAAGGAATGACATGCCAGATGATAGAAAGGGATAATAGCGAATGTAAAAGTATCTTTGTAAGAATCGGACAATACTTATCATTGTCATGTATGGAATATTAAAATCGCATTGATCCAATTTACCAGGTGAATTAATACAAAAGATCTTTTATGTAAATTCTTGGATGTGAGTGAAAAGTTTGAGTCTGTTACTTTCTTAAGAGGTTCATTATTGGTTGACGAAGGGCCCACCGCCTCAACTAAGGTAAACCTCCTTGTGTACATTCTATGTGTTTGTGTGGATAGTTTACAACAGTGTGTGTATGATTGGTCTTTACTTCATTTTCAGGGTTGAGCATTGAGTTAATCATTTTGGATTGGTGTGAAAAAGAAAGTGTTAGATCGAATAGACATTTCATTCTCATATGTTGAAGGTATCTATTTAATAATTTGAAGTGTGGAATTTGATATTTTGAGTTTATGACTATAGTAGACCTAGTATCGCAAGGGACTAGGAGACTTTATATTTCATCTTCATGCTCTATAATAAAGTCTTTCAGTTATAATGAACTTCCCTTGTGTTGGTTTGATTGAATTACATGAGGTTGAAGTTGGATTTTGTTTAGAGAATGGTTGGAATTGATTGTTTAATTTGCTACGAGGGGAACAAGCTTCTTAAAATTTCATCTTTTCAATTCAAGCACCTGAAATGAACACACTTATTCCTCTAGGACAACATCTCTTTGATTATTTGTTTGTTTAAGTTTCATTATTAGTTTTTTCTCTTCTAGGTTGAGAGAATACTTTGAGTATTTAGACATCTTAGAAACATGATTTTTATGTTATTAATTATTTTTTATATATGCACCAGACTTAGGTAGGTTACTTGCTCTCGGCACATATAGTGTAGCGACTCTTTCGATTACGAAGATCCATTATTGACATTTAAATGATTGTGAGATATACAATGAACATATTTACGCACCAACATTTTGGCACCATTATTGAGGAGAGAAATTGATAGCAGATATCACATTTTGATTGGTTTGATGAAGTGTGGATTGGATTTAAGGACAACATAAGGGAGGAGAGAAGATGGTAATACATGAGGGAAGATCCCACGCATCCACTTTGGTGGGGTTGATCCAAGGTGAGTTATCCTCCTACCTCTAATTAGGAATTTGCGTTTTCATTTATTTCATTTTTATGAGTAGATGCGATAAGGGGATAATAAAGGTAGATTTATTGCTTCTAAAATCTCATAAAAAACTAGAAAATCAAACAACAAAGAAACCCTGCCATATAATTCATCGAAACTTGTGTGAGGAAATTTCTCAAAGGAAGTCTCAAAGGAAACAATTGAAACAACAACAAAGGCACTAGATCTGAAGCCACTGTGCATATTAAATACATAAGACATCAAGAAAGAGAGGAATCACTGGCAACCCCATCCGGAGGCTGGAAGAAGAAGGCGTGGTAATAGAAGAGTGCATCTTTGTTGGGAGCCACACAAAATTAGACGACGGGAGATACCGGTAACCCGGTGGTGGAACCATCACTTAGTGTAGAAAATTCCTGCCACCTCCTATAGATTGTAGAAACATGGTAGAAGAGAGGAAACATAGCCAATGGGCTTGAGACATTTGGATTACCTCTTTGGATATTTCTAAAGAAATTTCTATGAAGAACATTCCATTATCTTCACTTCCACATTTCAGAGGTATGAAACTGAAGACCACGAAGATAAGTTTTTATTTGGTTGACATATTGTGTAGGAGCTATAACTACCCAGATAGTCTCAAAGTAAAACTTTTCGGCCACTAAAGATTCATCGCACTAAGGCGGTTTCATGAGCTTAGGGAATACACAATTTTGTCTTGGGATGGCATGAAAGGTGCCAATCATGCCATCGACAACATGAAGCTACTAGAGGTGTTGGGTAAGTTCATATATAGGGCTGTGGCTTATCGGGGGATCAGAGTCATAAAGTGTGGCGTTTGTGAATAATGAGATCTATATCTTGAGAACACGATTAATCGCCTTCTAGTCAATGTGAAACCACCATGGAAACATCATGGGCTATAGGCCCAAAGCGTGATTTAGTAAACCACTCAGCCAATAGTTGATCAATAAGGGGAAATTTTATTAAGCGTCTTCTCCTCCTCCGCTCATGGATGTGATCAGAAATATAAGTGGAAGAAAGATTGTTGAAAGAACTAAAATTTTTGGTTCATGTCTCATATCAAATTGGCAACTGGTAATGCATTAAAGTATGGAGAGGGTATTGAAGTCATTAAAGAAAACTCCGCGATAACTCAATGTACCAATTGTTTTTTGAACCTATGAAAAGTCATAATCTTATGGAGTCATAATCAATGAGTTGAACCCAATTTCAAAGTATGAAATATCATGGCAGCATTGATTATTTAGGGCATTCTCTTAATCAACCGATCAAACTTAAAGATGTCAGAATATTTGGATGTATGACAGACCAATAAGGAGAATGAAAAATAGGATGATTCAAAATCCTAGACAAATCGATGCAAATCAAAGGTGGCAAGAAAAGGAAATTGTCTATTCACATAAGGATACTAGTAGTTTTGAGGTAGCCCATGGGTATTTTAATAGGACCATCTGAAGTCTGTATATAGTTAGGCAGTCTTGACAGATTTATTTTGTTGTGGAGGGGGTTTTGATTAAGTAGCTATGAAAAGGAACATTAAACTGAAAATTTTGACTAAGTAGGATTCATAGAACTTAGATATAGTTGACCGAGATTACAGGGTACAAAATAATTAACTTGAGGATATTTCCCCCAAGACAGTTTTTTATTCCTTTGGAAATGAAGATTCCAAGGTTGAAATTACCTTGGCTACAGCCTGTACTGTCCCATAAACTAGGTTATGGCCAACGAGGTTCCCCAACTTGGCGTTATTCCCTAATTTGGGTTTCCCCCTAAGTCAGATTTTCCCCAACGAGGTTGGCCTCCAACAGAATCGATGGCTGGGAGGTGACAGAATGAATGGTACCTCCAACTATATTAGAGTCACTAGAGACAAGATGATTAGATCCTCCAAACAAAGGGGTGGGGGAGGAATGTAAGGCCCCCTGGAGAGAACTTTGGTAGGTGTAGGAACAAAATGAATAGAAACATTATACCCATGAGGAACAAAATGTCTAGGCCTCTAGATGCGTTCTAGCGAGAGATAGCAATGGGTGGGAAATTATTCAAGAAACATTATACCACAGGTGAAAATTGAATTACGAGAAGAGTGGTGTTCCAATATGATGTAGTGCAAATGGCTTACTTTCGGTAGAAACAAGTGTAGATTGTGGGACCATGGTAGAGTAGGCCATCACGGAGGAAGGAGTGAGTGAGAACCAACCAACAATTGGTCTGAAACTGTGGTGATACTACTGGTAGTACTAGTGAAATGGTCCAAAGGTATTGTGTAGGTGACAGAGGTTTCAGTCACTTGTGATACCACAGGTTGATCGAGACTCTCTCTTAGGTTACCGTAAAGGTCACACATTGTCAAAGGAACAAAACGAGGAATGAAATTTCCAGCAGTGTGAGCCAGGGTTTTAAATGATTCACTTTGAAAAAGTGGATTGTCTACTCTAGACTCTATGTTAGGTCCAGTAGGTACTTCAATATTCTCAAAAACAACAATTTATTTAGATGAGTTCATCCAGCGAAAATGTGCATCTTGTCTAATACTCAATAACGGATTTGGGGGAAGTGAATGCCTCTAAAGAATCCGAAGCAATTTTAGATCATGAACCAACCTCGAGTCTACTTCCTTATTGGCCGCTCCCTCAAGAGAAACCTTTGGTGGGTTAGGAAACAAGGGGAGGTAACCTTCAGTCATCAGAGGTATCCCTTTCATCCTATGTGAATGGAAAAGGACAATGTTGGACAAACCAAATAAAGAAAGAAACAAATCTGCTTGGCCAACTATAGAAACAAACAACAATCACTAATAAAATAGAGAAATCAAACCAAACAAACAAACCTTCTTCTTTCGAAATCACTAGTTGGTGATGAGGCCAACATCCTTGAGAAATCAAGACAAAGTAGGCTGGGATAATGATGGAAACGATACGTTGAGGACCTACTTAGCGGACTTACACTAGTGTAATCTCCATAATCATGGGTATACCCTCCAAGGATCCAGAATGAGTTTGTGTATCGATTCAAGTACCATGAGAACCCCCTCAAGTCACCTACGTGTAAATACCCTAAAGAGATAGGTTACTAAAGTTACCAATTACGAACTAATCACCTGGGGAAGTATAGTTGGCTTGAGTCGATCAATGCACCTGAAGGCAAGGTATATAGCCAATCAACTTCGAGAATATCCCACACACATAATCATTGGGGTATACCCTCAAGTGACCCCAATAATATGCATAATATCTACACTAAAACCAACAAAGCAAGGTGAGTGCTCTGCCAATCCTAATCGCGACCTCGTGGTGAGCCGCACTTGTGTTAGAGGGGTTTCCTAGGAAAAAATGTAGCAAATGGACTTGAAATCTCCCTATCACAAGATACTATTGTGTGTTTTTGATTATTTGGAGAGCATGCCTTACAACCTATTCCAAAACGTTATCTAGCTAATGTTTGTGTATAAAATTTCTAGAAAATAAAAAGTTGGTAGTAAATTTTTAAAATTACGTTGTATTTTAAAGGTTGTTGTTTACTCAAAGGAGATGGAAATGAAATGATGATGATGATGGCGACCCAATAAAATGAAAGAAGATATGAATGTTAAATATTTCAATTCGATTAACTTTATAATTGATTGAGGGAGAAGGTATCTCTTTTTGAAGTACAAAAAGCTACAAATTGTAATTTCTTAATTCTTGAATGAAAAAAATCCCAAACAATCAAAACTACAAAATTTCCAACTTCTCTCTTAACAAATATTTTGAATACAAAAAATTTCTTGTGATCAATTAGAAAAGAATAAATGACTTCCATATCTTTTCTTTCTCAAATCCGTCGAGGAGAGTGTAATGAAGAAAATAAAGCACAATCCAAAACTTAAGCACATTCTCAACACAATTCCCATATCAAACTTGTAATGTAGACAAAATGAAAATGATAGGAAATCCTTTTGTCAAATGCACACAAAAATGTCTCTCAATCAATAACCAATTTGGAAAGTAAAAAAAATCCAAAACTCCAAACAAATTAAAGACCCTTTTTCAATCAAGCACTTTCGGGACCAAGATCTCGAGATTATATCCTTGTGAAAAAATCAAAGAAAAACTTAAAAATTTATAAGAAAACTTTCCAATCCTTGAAAACCGATCAAATGCAAGTTTTAAACTCATAAATCAAACAAATACTGGTATCAGAGAGTTCATCCTAGGCAATGGGGGGAAAATTGGGTGAAAAAATAAAATTGGCTCTCTCAACAATTCCCTCTGAGAATGGAGTCGAGAAGGTGACAATGGAGCACAGTGCGATGAGCTATGGTTGTTGCAGACTGCCAATAGAGAACAATGTGACATCGTCGTACTGGTTTGCAACAGCAAGGCGCAACGTCAGAGGATCTATTAGAATATAATGGATGTGCTGAACAGGTAGGTGTGGCTGACAGTACCCTCTGGGGCATTGGCATGGGGAGGTCAAAGCAGGAGAGGCTGGGACAGACCATCCGGCAGGGCGAGATGGCTTGCAGCAGAACACAGGTAGGACAGTTGACCTAACCAGAGAGATAGTCCAAAGTCAAAAGCGTGATCTTCTAGAGGCTGCAACAAGCACATAGTAGAGCTCTCACTCAAACACAGTGCACAAAATGAGTGCTACTGATGCGCACAAGTGTTGCTCTGCAATTATGAGGCCCCGCCACCTACCCGAGGAATGAAGAGTACAGCCTCTGTATTTATAGCAAGTAGTGCAGCTGGCCTTGTCTAGAGCCGACTTCTCATTATGGGTATATGTTTACATTCAATATATATTATTTTCTTACGGCTGACTTCTTCTCTTTGGAGGCTAATAACCCTAATACAAGTTATATTATTGAACCCGACATGTCTTCTAGGGTTTATTAGCCAACTCATTAGATTTTTCTCTTGCTTCTCAGAGTATTATATTCTGCATTCCCGAGGGTTTACCGTGGAGGTAAATACCTCCCACATAGACCATAACTATCAAACTTACTCCCTCCTAGCTAGGGGGTATTATAGGTAATGGTATTGAGCACAAACATACCATTTACCGGTAGCATCAACATGGATTGTATAAGACTATCTCATGACTAGATCGCAGAACCATCATCTCATCTGATGTCATCGTTTGCATCATCTCCCGGAAACCATACTCTATCTAAGTAATTGGACATGATGATGGATAAGTCACTCACACCATAGGGTGACACAAGAACCATTCTTCTAATCTAGACATCATGTCTTAGAAAATAAATGTCACGAACCATTTCCATGCAGGAAATATCGTCCATTGATCATCCATATAGATGATAATCATTTTCAACTCTACTTGATAGTGTTCAGAAATGAAGGAGACAATATCATTCAATAGAACCTGTTGTCTATCCATGAAGTAGTACAGAAGCTACATCCGTTTGGTGCACTACCATACCAAGTAGCACCGCGGTACTTGATGGTGACATATAGTCACAAATAGGTGAACATCCACCACGGTAGTATACATATACTGTCGAGAGACATATAGTCTTCATAACAATCATCGATATCAACCTGCATCTAAACAATGTTATGATATAAACTGAATCATCACGGACCATTCTTCCACTCCATCTATGAGATCTTGGAAGAACTCTTCCCTCGAAGGTAAAACATCAATGATGAGATATTTGGACTATTCTTCTCAAGAAAGGAAGAATAGTTGTCTTGATTTATGAGCCTGGACCTTTTCTCACCCTGGGCCATTCCTCAACACTAAACAAAGTGTAACAAGGAGAGAATGAGTCACGCTAAGGAATATAATAATGACTATTCTTGATTGTTGAACACGGACCATTCACCCACCACAGTTACATTCTGGCATAAACAAAGTGCAACCTGAAGAAAATGAATCCTCCCTAGCGATAGTATCAGGTTCATTTCCCATGTTAACCACAAAACTGTCTGTACCTTGCACACCAACATCCAAAATGGACCACTCCCCATGTTAACCAAAAATGGGAAATCATTGTCCGATGAGGCGGGCCGGTCTTCTTGAGTAAACCTCAAGAGACTACCTAGACAATACCCATGTTAGCTCACAATGGGAAGTGGGTAGAACATGGTACATCAATAATCTAGACCATTTTACGAGCTGGAAAATGTTTGTCCATCAATCAATCCCACTTTCATTTGGAAAGAATATTCTCATCATATCCATTAATCAATAATACATCAATGCTCCCTCCCAACACCGGAGTCCTCTCTTCCCTTTTCAATAGGAA
This sequence comes from Picea sitchensis, assembly GCA_010110895.2. Classification (NCBI taxonomy): domain Eukaryota; kingdom Viridiplantae; phylum Streptophyta; class Pinopsida; order Pinales; family Pinaceae; genus Picea; species Picea sitchensis. The sequence continues at coordinate 17,744 of SNQJ01S0161701.1, forward strand.
GTTGTCTCCATGAGCTCCAGCTTTAGTATGCAAACTCTTTCATCTTAAACATAAGCTTTATCAAAATGTTTGCTTATCTTCTCATACGTGGAGATATGTTAGAAAGAACCACTTTCTCCTTTACGGACTTCATCATGGATAATGTGATGCTTGATTTCAAATGTACCTTCGATGCGGTGCCCCGTTCTTCTATGAAGCCTTCATGTAGCTCGATCAATAAAATTATATCATTGTTGGAAAACTAGAACATGTTCTGTGGCGCTATACGTCATCCTTGAGATGCGATCTTTGGTAATCATCTTGATACAATAACTTTGTTATAGAAAATATTCACCATGCTTATCTTTGTGCATTGGAGTTTCTCCACCAAGTTGTCTTCTTCCATCGCATACAAGGGTCTCTTTGTGGTGGTCACCTCAAATCCTTGGGGTTGCTCTTTCTCGCATCTTTGTTCAATTTCTCTAGAGCTCCAACCAATGGATATCATGGATGATATATTGGCTCATGTAGAGGTATGTATGTTTTACTGGAATGAGTAATCATCCTTAGTCTTCTCCCACCATCTGGGAGAACCTCTAGTTCCTAGATTTTGCAATGCTTTCATTCATAGAAGTCTTCCATTACACTGTTCTTCATCGGTTCCTCTGCTTGAGTTATTTTAGTGAGTTCATATCAAGTTGGTAATATTGTGATTTAATAAAGCTGGTTTTTTGAGCTTCTCTTCCTTTCTTGAATATTCATGTTCTTGCAATTTTTTCCTTTAGCTCTTGGGTCCACGGAGTTTCTTAAAGATTCCATGCCCTAAATATTCCACTTCTTCCTTTCATTATAGAATCATGGATGTGGATGGACAACCAGGGGATACTTTAAGGCTTCTCTTCAAAGGTCTACGGGTTAGTGAACATGTGTTGTATTTCATGGCTGCTACCATGGATATATATATTTTCCATCATCTTCAATGGATCATAGGATTAGCTCCTCCCTAATCCTTGCTTTATATAGAAGTGCATATAATTGGCTCCCTCCATCTAACAAAGTCCATGCTTTGTACATCCTTATTGTCTTCTACAATATATAATGACTCCCTCTGTCTAGCAGGTCCAGCCAAAACTTCCATCTTATTGTTCTTACGTAGAAAGATCATAAGTCTTTCTCAATTTTCTCTTGATTTATGGAATTCTTTTGTCTTTGCTTCTTCTAAGTCTCTTCATGATTGATTCGATTTTTGGCTTATCTTGTAATAGCTTCCATTGATTTGTTTGATGTATTTCATCATTTCATGTGTATTATCGACTTGTATGTAATGATAGAAATCCGTATCTTGTTGTTCTTCCATAGGGTATAGTTCTTCTTGGAACATATTATCTTCTAAAGAGATAGATATACAAGATATGTACAAGAAATAACTCAAAGTATTGTTACATTAAAGAAGAAGAAGTCTCTTTCATCCTGCTTAGTCTTCTTGCGGGTTCCTTTTCTTCGACAAGCCCGATGCTTCGTGTTTCTCCCTTCCTTTTTCTTTAGCTTGGGACCATGATTCTTGTAGTGACCATACTTCGACAATTGATTGAAACACTTGTTGGATTGAAATATCTTTCTTGATTTGTCTTCCTCTTTGAACCAAAACTTCCTTTTGTTCTTGAAATTCTTGAATAAGTACTTGTTGTGAAGGCTCGATCATCATACTTCTTTTGGGGTTTATCTTTGCGATCCTGGATTATTCTTGAGAACAACAAGTCCATAGTTATTCAAATGTAGGATACTCCTTTCTTATGTTCATGCTTTAGGCAAAATGTATCCCACGTCTTGGGGAGACCATTGAGAACTATGTTTACCAATTGCTTCTCTAAAATGATTTCTTCAATAGCTTGTAGTTGATCTCTTAACTTCAGAGCATTATCTGAAATATGATGTTATGTTGTCATCATCATTCATATTCATGTCCCAGAGCTCATTCTTTGGACTCATTATTTGTCCAATGTTTTACCTAAGAAGAGGAGGTTTTTTAGGGCATCGTACATATTCTTCCAATGAGTCAAGATGGGAGATGTAGGGTATCAGAGTGGTGCTTGATTCCACTATGATACTCATAGCGATGATGTCACCATATTTGAACTTCTCCACAACTACAACGTTATGCGGTTCCTTCTCTTTTCCTTCTTCAAACTCTAGTTTCGTGATCTTTCCTTTCATGATATCTAGCACTTTTATTCTTGGCAAGGATGAGATCAATCCTTGTCTTCAATACTCACAGGTTAGAAGCTCCTTCTAACACCGACTTCATAGAGTAAGTCATAGCTACTTTGACTTGGTCAAAACCGTCACGACAAAAATCAAACTTGACGTCTTGTCTTCTTGAGAGTACCGGAGATGTGCTAGGCTAGGGTGCGATATATCTAGAATTTAGGTAAATCCCTTCACTTAAGGTGCCTAAAAGGGAAGGTTAGGGTTTGCAACTCCACTCTTGGTAACCTAGTAGCGATTCTTCACGGTGACTTCTCTTGCTAGAAACCCTACCGACAATTATTCAGCGAGCTTAATATCCTTACGACTATGCTTTCCTTCCAATGGTTAGACCGAATGAAGGAGGTGTGGGCCATAAAAATTTTTTGAAATATGTGTAGTCATTTTACCATTGACAATATCGCTATTGTCACCCAACCATAGGTCGAATCCACCCTCAAGCACCTTAACCATGACAGAGAATCACTCTAGAAACGTACAGCCAGGCTAGATAGCCAAACAAGGGCAACACACCTTTCCCAAATGATGGCGCGCCAACAAGAGGCGTCGATAATTCAAACCCTAACCAAGAGATAGTCCAATCAAAACGTGATCTGCTGGTTACCCAGGAGCTGCAATGGTAGCTCTCCTCCAAACCTACGCATAAGACTGGGCATGATAGTCCAATCCAAATGTGATCTGCTAGTTGCAACAGCTGCAATGGTAGCTCTCCTCCAAACCTACGCACAAAACAGAGTACTACAGTGCGCACAAGTGTTGCTCTGCAATTCTGAGACTGCCTGCCAGAAAGAAGACTGGCTTCATGTATTTATAGTAATTCTGACTAACTACCTAGGTCGACTTTTCATTCTAGGTATCTTTCTGTTCACTATATATTATTTCTTCTCGCCAACTTCTTCTCTTGGAGGCTAATAACCTAATACAAGTTATCTTCTTGAGCCGACATGTCTTCTAGGGTTATTAGCCAACTCATTAGGGTTTCTTATTTCTTCCCGAAGTATTCTATTCTCGTCAGGTTTACACGTGGAGGTAAATACCTCCCGCAGCTACCATAATATCAACAGGATCATTGTGGCCTGTCTATATATTACACTATGACGATCTCTGTAACTAAGGAAAAAATGGAAAAAATACAAAAAATATAACTGAACCTTTAGACCCAGGGAGTCCAAATGGATCACCCAAAGACTCAAAGAATGAATTCAACCAAAAGAAGGCAAGCTAAAAGAAAATAATAGGTAGAAAACCAAAAGAAATTTGTATCCCCACTGGAGTCGCCAATTTTTTTATCGGATTAATTGGTAAATACGGACATAAATAGATCTCCCTAGATCCCACTGGAAACTAGTACAAAACAAAACAAAATGCACACTTCTCCTTAAACTTCATCATCATAAGGACTAGTTTAATGAGTTACAAGTGGCATACCTTTTAAACGATGCTTGTCCTTTCTAGTGTCATCTTTGTAGCTCCTTCCTTGTTTTTGAAAAATGGTAAGCCTGTCTAAGAATCACAAACCAACAATGAAGGAAAACAAAGATACATACATTCTAATGAAGTCCATG
>SNQJ01S0161702.1:0-21552 GCA_010110895.2 Picea sitchensis
GTAAGATCATGAATAAAAGTGTAATCTGATATCTAGATGCATATGGAGTTAGTGTAGAGACTTGCAAGTCTTTCCCTAGCCTACAAAACTAATTCATGCTAACATAACTCATCACATTAACCTGCAAAAGAACAATAAAACAATTAAATCACAACTAGCTAATTAAAACATAAAACATGCATGCATAGGAAATAAAAGAAAATTTAAATTATGAAATGTATAAACAACACACTAAACATCACCAAACTGCTGGTGGGCCCCCCAACAAGTCGTGGCTACTCTCTACAAGCACACCATGAACTTCAGTAGGCCGAATTCACCATGAAAGTCAAAAAACGCAGTTCTGGCACTATTCTGGCAATGTAAAAACTCAAATAGAGAAAAATCGTTTTTCTGGAAATTCTAATGCTTATGCTACTTGGTTAACAATCTAATGATCATCCTATCGATATATATAAGCTTACAACCCAAGTGGTCGACCACAGGAGGGTCGAACCACCTCTAAATTCGGCAAATTACATTAAATGCATCCATAACTAACAAAACAGAGGAACCCAATGATCGCGCTCTTTGGACAACTGAAATCGAGTTGTCCTAAGCTTAGTAGCTGAAGGGGGCGATGACAAACAAAACCCATGTGCTTGATTTGTCCACCACTGGCCGCCAATACCATAACCGCCAACTTGCCTTGCGTTTTTGTGCAATACTGGGTGCCGGATCAAGTACCAGAACGAGTGTTGGATCAAGTGCCGGAATGAGTGCCAGACCAAGAAACATGGTGCGTTTTGCCCTGTAATAGAAAAAAAACATGAATTAACTCTTGGGAACCATAAAATATGATAAATTAAACTTGATTGAATCATAAAACACAAATTATACGTACGTCATGCCGATTATATCATTTTACCATAAAATTCTTCAAAAAGCTCCTTTGAAAGATAAAAACGCATATATACATATGGAAAAAAGTGTATAATAACGTCATGAAGATGATCATATCTCGGGCCCAACAGTAAGATGAATTGTGAGCCAATTGATTACCCAAACAAGAAAATAATTCAGTGGAAAAATTTCTAGGGAAAATTGGATCTCTATCACTTATAATAATCTTTGGGACTCGATGTATCTTTTTCATTGTTTCCATGAATGTTGCGGCTACTGTACTTGCTTTAGAATATGAGAAAGAGAGCAAAAATTGGCATACTTTGTTATTCGATCCACTACTACCATGATGATAGTATTTCCTTTTGATTTGGGTAAACCTGTAATAAAATTCATTGAAACTTCTTCCCAACGTTGACTTGGTATAGCTAATGGTTGTAGGAAACCAATCGTCTTGATTATTTCTCCCTTATTTAATTGGCATACTAAACATTCAAACACAAACTTTTGAACATCAATTTTAAGACTTTCCCAGAAAACAACCTTCTAGATCCTATGGTATGTTTTCAAGAATCTTAAATGTTCTTCTATAGGAGAACTGTGCAATTCCAGAAGGACCTTTTGTTTGATTTGGGAATTCTTACATAAATATAGGCGATCATGATTGTTGGGAATCCATTTTGACACCCCTATTACCTTATCCTATCTTCTATCTGTTGATTTTTTAATAGCAAGGTTAAGCATGAAGTTCATTCCATTTTTAGCATTTAACCATAACCATTAATGTTGCAGCAACCAAGATTACAAGAAGAAGCACCATGCACAAGAACACAACAAGTATCCTGGGAAACCCTTCTCAACAAGGGAAGAAAACCCAGCCAAATCCTTTGCTATATTATTCAAGAGAAATACCTTCACCACCAAGAGAACCTAGCACACAAGAGGGTGCTCAAACTCTACAAGACTAGGGCCCAAGAGAGGTGCACACTTTTCCCAAGAAGGTGTACTTGCTGAAATTTTCAAACTCACATGAAAGATATGTTTTCTCAATGGGGAATTTACCTTTACTTATTCTAACCTGAACCTGTCAACATAAGTGTCAACATAAGTGTCTGTTGGCACAACAGGGCCAACCTCACTAGATTATAATATAATTAATATTAACTAGATTAATTATCTTTTACATTAATTACTAATCACATTAAAGTGGGGCCAAACTGTACCCTTTACATTAAAATTACGGTTACAGGCAGGTTTGACTCTTGAACAATATAGCAAGGAATCTGATACACCCACTAGTGCTCATCCACCAAGGGAACATCCATAGGGATGTCCATATCTCTGGCTCACTGCATTACACATAAGAACCAGTTCTTCACACATTCACCCGTGCTCATCCACAAACATGTCCACTCAATAGATCTTCTTTCCCATTGGATCACACAGGAGAGTCATCTGGAGTTTCTCGTCAACTCTGCTGCTCAAAGGAGGCTAATACATCATATTCATTTTTTTTCTCATGATGAAGCACCCAACACTTTGGGATTTCACACGTTCACCTTGTGCTCAGCCACAAACACGTCCAACTCAACAGATTGCCTTTCCCACAAGATAATCATCCAGAGTTATTCTCAACTCTCTGAATGGAGGAGGTCATCTCTACATTCTATCTCTGTCTCAGATAGGAACCACATACCATTCTTAGGGGCTTTCTCTCAGGTTTGTAAGCTGGAGAAAGTCACACATAACTGCAATGATCCACATATCACAAGTTTGTAAGCTGGAGAATGTCTCACATAGTTGCAATCATCAACACTCCCTTTCAGCTAGGGAGGCATTATTCATCATGCCAAGTCTCACATGAATGTACTTTGAATTTTGTCTTGGCTGGAGTCATCAACACTCCCTCTCAACTAGGGAGCCATTCTTCACCAAGTTTATTTGGTGAATATGTCTGCAATATTCTCATGTGTAGGAATGTACTGCATGTGTACATTTTCCTCTGCATCATATCTCTGATATAAGGATATTTCATCTCATTGTGTTTCAATCCATCAAGAAACACTGGTTTTTCAAGTAATTTTACACACGACTCTCGGTTATCATCATAGGATCCATCTCATGGTCAAGTAAATCTGTCAGAGTTTTGTGAAGCCACATTGCTTCGAACACTCTGCCTCTGTGGTACTCAAGGTTGTATTAGGAAAACATGGAAAATTTCACAGTAGAACATCAACTGGATGTGCTCTTCCGATCCACTATACTTTCTGCTCAATCTGAATCGTTATATCCTGCAAACTCAAGTTCACACTGGAGGCATATATCAGGTCATATCTAACTGTACCTCGTATATATCTCAATACTTGTTTTTCTCTTGTCTAGCGAGTCTGTCTCGATTGACTCATGAAATGACTAAGCACATTCACTGCATGGCATGAATCAAGTCTGGTGTTAATTAGATACATCAATGATCCTATCAGCTGTGGATCAGTCTTGTCTGAATCATCATCAATCTTCTTCTTTAAATCCATCATGGTGGATTTTTCATTCTGTCATATTGAAATTCTTTAATATTTTCACTGTATATTTTCCTTGACCCAGGAAAATATCACCGGTCCTATGTCATACTTCTTGTTCCAATAAGTAGTGCTTCATACTCAGATTCTTCATCTCGAATTCAGAAGTCAAGGATTACTTGTATCCAACAACAAGGCTTTCTGAATAAGTCATCAAAATCAGGCTCTCATCACCAACATTGTAATAATATAGGTTTGGATCAACAACACTCTTGCTGAAATCCAAACTCATCAATAATCTATCTATCTGATATAGTTTACAACTCATGGATGGTAGTACATATGGAACTGTATCGGTTTTACCGGATCAAGTTTCTCATCATAGACAACTCCCTATGTTTGTGAGAAACCCAAACCTCTGGCTATAGATCTCGTTTTGTATTTCTCGACACTTCCATCAGCTGCATGCTTGATCTTATAGATCCACTTGGAAGTTACCACAGACTTCCCTTCTGGTCCCTGAATAATATCTTATTCATCATTATTTAAGATATACTGGTATTCTTCTGTTATGGAATCTTTCCATACCTGTTCTCCTATTGCTTCTCTAAGACAAGGAGGCTCAACATCAATGAAGTGGCTCATGACTGAAGGATAGCTCGAAAATATCTTTTTCTTTCTTGGGATGTGACTTGAGAGGCTTGTATGTTTCTCTGCCTCTCGTAGAGTGAGTCTAGGTAGGCCTTTTATGCCCTACTACAATATCTCTGAACATATCAACTGGAGCAACTGGATCAATTGGAATAATGTATGTCTCCCTTTGAATTGCTGACAGGGGAGAATGTATTGTCTTACTATCAATCTCTGTCTGAGATTCTCTAGATCATTGAAAGAATATCTCTTCTTCAAGGACAACGTCTCTGTTTGTATCAATCTGTCTCTGACCAGGTATGTCGATCTGGATTGATTTTGAATATTCACAGTATCCTTTCTTTCTAAATAATCTAGCTTGGACTTCTTCTCTTTGGGTACATGAAAATACACTGGGCACCTAAATAACCTGAAGTGTTTAATATCAGGCTTCATTCCGATGAATCCTTCTTCGAGATTTATGTTTTTCAAAGTCTGGTGAAGACTCTTGTTCTGAACATATACTGTGTCATGCATGCTTCTTCCCATAGAATCATAGAAAGATTCTTGATCATGTATTATTTCATTGGTTTCCCCAATGATGGTTCTATTCTTCTTATTTCTAAATTAGTTTTGACTTCCTTTGAGTCAAGTGGCTCCCTCTGAAGGATAAACATCTTCCTTTATTGTTAATGTGTTTGGAACAAGAAAACAAGAGGAACCAAAACAAGAATATCTCCTAAAGGATAAAAATGAGTGCATCTCTAGAATTAAAAAAATTTAAGGATTGTTGTCACAGTGCATCCTAGAATTAAAAATTTAAGGATTGTTGTCGCAAATTTTACAACACCTACTTTATAATGTATCAAACTTTAGAAATATAGGTTAGAGGAACGAAAATTACAACAATCAAACCGAGAGTCTTCACTTCAAGTGTGTCATTCCCCTAAATGCACTAAGATCCCTCTAAGATCCCTCTGAATCCATGACTTCAAAAAAGGTTCCTTCTTGGCCTCTGTAATTTCATCACAAATGATACAAATAATATATATACAAGTTGCAAGATACTAGATATATAAAATATGTAGGAACAAAAATATAATGCTAGTAATGGCATAATAATGAACATCCAGTATAATCTCTACAATAACACATAAATGATATAAGAATAGCAATAGAAATATCACTTTGATCTAGAAAGCAATGTTCACAACTTCGAGGGGGTAACTCCAATCGAAAATGGCCTAAGCATAATAATAATATCCAAGCTTAGGGTTTCTTAAGCACCTTCAACCCTCGCTTATCTCTAAATATGTTCATTAAGAGAAGCATCTAGAGGAAGATCCCTTCTAGAAGCTGAAGCTTCTATTGGGTCTCTTACATCCTACTTATTCTATTTTATTGAAAGGCCTTTATTACTGACCTTTATTACATCCTAATACATTGATCTACCCATGTGCGGTTTAGGACCATAACATGTTCCTTAAAAATAGCCTTGCCCTCAAGGTTTGAGATGTGGAACTGCTGCAGAATAGTAGCTGGTTCCAAAGTGGCATCCGTTGAGCTGGCATCTTTCCAATCGTACTAGCACTTCCTTGATGGTTCTTCGACGCAGGCGACGCTCACGCTGATCCAAAACTACATCTGGCTATAGCCAAATGGGATCCTTTTCAACTAACTCGAAGGCTATTTGAGTTTGGCACCTCGTTCCAATCACCTCTTCAAGCATGAAACATGAAAAATCGTGATTTTCCTCGAATGATCAAGGCAGAGAGTTAACCTGATATGCTGACTTGGTCCCATTACGCTTGAGAACCTGTAAGGGGCCATAAAATTGGAGTGCTAGCTTCTGACAAATGCTCTACTGAGGGAAGTTTTCTATATGGTTTCCTTACCGTAACACCTGATCCCCTCTACAAATTGATGTTCAGAGGGACCTTGACCTCCTTGTCGCCATTCTATTCTCACAAGGCGACCAAGTTCTCTTTAAGGGTAAAATGAATATCCTCTTTGACCGTGGTGTTTGGTCAACCGCCTGGACCTTCGAGGGTAAATCTTGCAGGCGAGAGAACCCAAGGTGGTCATTCATATATTGCTTCGCAAGAGCTTCGCGCGAGGGATCATGGTATGTAGTGGTTGTTCACCATCTCTAGGTAAATCCATTGAGCCCACTAGTGTTGTTTTTCGGAGGCATAAGAACTCGATATGTTTCCAAACACTTGTTGACAACTTCCATTTGACCATCCGCCTGGAGATGATATCGAACAGATGCAATTGTGTGCCTTGTAAATTCTAAAATGCCTTGCCAAAATTGCTTGTGAAAGTTGGTCTCGATAAAAAACAATAGGAGCGTGGTATGCCATGAAGCTTGAAGACTCGGTCCATGAAAATTTGAGCACCGTGGATGCAGTAAATGGGTGGGTGGAGTGCAAAATGAGCATACTCTGAAAGACAAATCCACCACCACCATTATGGACCGATTTATTCCTCGATTTGGGTGTTTCCATAATAAATTCCCATTGAGATATCCTTCCAAATAAAGTGTGGGGAATCAAAAGCGTTGAGGCGTCTGGAGATTTGACTGCTTTCTCCTGTTGTACTGACACCGCATTCAATGAAAAACTTGTAATGTCCCGTCTTCATACCATCCCGTAAGCAACGCTTTGACTCTACGCTATATGTTCTTTGGTGAACCCTCGAGTGCCCCACTGGTGGTGCATGAAGCCTCGGGAAAGCCCATGGATTTAAGCTGATTGTTTACTTAAATACAAGTGGCCTTTGTATCGGAGCTCATAATGGAGCCAGGAGTACCCTAGGGAGCCCGAGCCTTGTTCTGCAGCTTGTCGGATTAGATGTGGAACTTTGGGATCTTGCCACCCTCGTACATGCCTTAGATCCAATTAAGTACAATGAAGGAAAGAGAAAAAAAGGATCCGTCATATTTCCTGGACAAGGCATCCGCCACGACATTGTCTCTTTATTCCCTTCTCAGAAATGATCTCATCATAATATCCAAAGAGCTTAGTCACCCATTTTTATTCCTGGAGGAAATGTGTTGTTCCATAAAAGTACTTGAGGCTTTGATGGTCGGTTCAATTCTGGAAGCCGCTTCCCTAAGAGGATAAGGGACTTTGGCAACTCAACGACATGCGTGGATCGCCACATTTTTCTATAAAATGGTTTTGCCTGTGATTCCTTCTTCTGCATACTTGTCATAGAAGGCCAAGGTCGCACTCTTGCATATGACAAAGGCCGGATTCCTTCCCTAAGGCATCAACATCCAAACACAAAAGGTCCGTGGTGAATTCGGGAAGGATAGAACCGGAGTGGTACATGGTCGCCTTTGAAGTTTGAAAATCTCTAGCAGTCACTGAGTCCAAGTGCAGAGTTCTTTTTAGGAGAGCCGCGGAGAGGTGCCATAATCTTCCGTGAAGGTTCCAACAAAATTGCGACACACTGCGGAGGCCCAAAATCCACACACAAGATTTTGAGTGAGTCTTGGGTACCTTTATTGCATAGCTTCAATCTTTTCGTGTCCATCTTTGGACGCATCCTTTCCCACCAAATGACCCAAGTATTCTACTCGGATGCACCAAAATCACATTTGACCTGCTTTGAAAAGTTGGTGTCAAGAGAGTAGGGCGGAGAACCTTGATCCACATGAGTAAGATGGCCGTCCAGGTTTCTATAGATGAGGATATCATCAAAGAAACTAAGAATAAATGACGGAGAAAAGGGCTGAATACATGGTTCGCGAGGTTTTGAAGGTGGAGGGGGCGCGACAAAGCAAACCAAACGGCATGACCAAAACCTCATAGTGGTCTCATGAGTGCTAAAGGCGGTCTTGAACAAGTCGAATCTCTTCATAATGTGACCGGGTGATAAATTGTTTAAGATCAAGTTTGGTAAAGAATTGGGTTCCACTCAGTTCATCCAGGAGGTCACCAATGACAGGAATGGGAAATTTGTCTCGATGGTCGTACGGTTGAGAGCACTAAGTCCTGACATTCTCCAAGAACCTTATTTTCAGCACTAAGGACGCACCTCGAGGAGTATGGGCTCCTCACTGGACGGATGACACCTAATAGGGAGTTCCCGGACCATTTTTCAATTTCATTTTGGTGCATAAGTGGCTATATGAATGGATATTGTGAGAAGGCTTCCTAGACAAGGGAATGGAATGATCATGGACACCAAGGGAAGGAGGGAGTCCCTTGGGCGTGTGGAAAATACCTTGATGTTTAGAAAGGAGGGCTTGGAGGTCTTGGGGCACTGGTGTCTCCGTATTTGTACAGCATGGAGTTGGCAATGACACCAGAATGACCCTTTTGAGCAGCTTTTCCATGGCTGGTGAACTCGATGACCTCGTGTGAACCACCGTTGATGCCTTGGAATTTATATTGGTGGCCTCCTTTGGTCGAATTGTATGGTTAAGTTCTGAAAATCCATGAGAATGGGACCCAAATTCCATAACCAAGCACTCCAACATACCGTCACAACCGCCTCTCATGTCAATAGTAAACATATGGGATTTTAGGTGGTAGTCACCGCATTTGAGACACACATTTTCATTGAATCACAGCGCCATTTCATAGAACCACCATTGGCAATCATGATTTGGAAATTGTTGACAAAGTGATGGATGTAGCAATGGTTTCTTTGGGCAATGCTACATGAATAAAATTATGGGTGGTGCCAATTATCAACCGTAATGATGACCTTCAATGACTCTTGATGTAACCAATTAACTTGAGGGTTTGGGGTGAGAAGCCGGTAGGAGCATTGAGGGAAATGATCAGCCCAATTTCGGGAGGGCTTCTCTAGGAGGGTTTATGTCATTGATTTCAGGTGAATTAGACACAAGGAGAGTTTCAACACCCTCTTCCTGATTATCCTCAGAGATGGCCATAGAATTCTTTTGTTCCTTACATTTGTGGCCTAAGAAATATTTGTCATCACAATTATAACAGTAGGGCCTTTGAGTTGAAGGGCTCAACCATTCCCAAATTCTAGTCAATTTTTGATCTTTAATGGGGCTGGAGGGAGTAGTGGGGTTTAATCGGTTTAGGGCGCAGGGATAGCAGCGCTTCATAGCTTTGAGAGGAAACAATTTGTTGTGCTTCTTTAGCTTCTTTTAGTAGCCTCCACCCAAGCTCTCATAGTCTGAGCCACAGGACCTGGGTGTGAATCATCCTTGAGGCCACTAATAAGTCACTCTTGAAAGAAAGCATCAGCCATGCCCTATGTACGAAAATCCAATCACTCAAAAAAAATTATAAAGTATTCCACTATGCCAAACTATTTCAATTTTGTCAAACGACCCAAATGGTTGGTGTCAGTGTCAAAGAGTTCATAAAGCTCAGTCACAAATTGGGTCCAAGCAATATACCCTTGATGGGAAGTTTTTCTCCATTGCCACCATTGCCAGTGTTCTTGATCTAGATGGAGAACACCATACCAGAGTTTGGCCAAGTCATATGTAATGTTGTAGAGAGAGAAATAATGTTCCATTTGGGTGACCCAACCAGTGGCGTCCGAGCCATCAAATTTGGTTACATCCACCCGCAGAAGGTGTATGTCCCGTTGAAAGTGATGGGGTTGAAAGGAATGGGAAGAAGTTTCACCTTCAGTCTTTGTATGTGCATCAGGAAAAGAGTCATCGATAGGGATCTTGAGTTTGGTGCAGAGTGATGCAAAGACAGATTCAAGCTGGGTGGTCAGTTCGTGTTTGACTTTCGCCATTGCGGACTGCACGACTACATTTATGGATGCATCACGAGAGACAATAGTGGCACTGATTTGTTGCATTTCTTGTTGGGTCTCGAGGAAACCAGATTGCAATGTGTTGAAGCGAGACTCTAGTTCTTGGCTAGGGGTATGGGCCATGAGGATGGGTGAACTGAAAAGGGAGCGGGCAGGGTCAAAATTTTTTGTAGAAAAATGATATGGATGAATGTGATAAGGGAGAAGAGATGAATCTAATGGAATAGGTCTCAAATAATGGTGAATTTTTTTCCAGAACACAGATGCGCGGCAATAGATATCACCGGTTTAATTTGTTTATGTTTATGTTTATGTTCCCCAAGGGTTAGGTATTCAAAGGTTCTACAGACAAGGGTTTTCCCTGTGCTATAGCTCTCTGATATACATGCAGGGTCCAACAGTAGTATTTGGCCCAATATCTCAGGGCACTAACTAAGGAGGATAGACTGTACCCTTAGTCGTACTACCCGACTACCCAGGTACTAGAGAGTATCTTTCCGAGTGCTGTTCTTGGTGACACTATAGTAGTCCAACGACCGATAGGTTTATCTAAAGAGGGCTTCAGGAAATCTAGGTTGATCCGTACATAGGTGTTGTCTGATGCGCTACCACTCGAAGGGGTACCAACAGGGGTTACAAGGGTGGCCAACAGATGTGTGCTTAAGAACCACTTGTATTTCCTGTGTGTATGAATCCCTCAACCGTGGGTTTATGCACATAACGATAGATCTTTGTGGATTAAAGACGTCAGAATACGTCTCTACCCTGAAAAAAAAATACCCACAATTTCTGCCAAGGAAAGTGCTCTGATACCACTTGCATGATACCAAATATATAAATATGCAGAACAGAAATATAATGCTAGAAATGGCAGAATAACAGTAAAATATCCAGCATAATCTTCACAATAACACATAAATGATATAAGAATAGTAATAGAAATAACACTTTGATTCAGAAAGCAATGTTCACAGGCCTCTTCGAGGGGGCAACTTCCAATCGAGCAGCACTCTGTTACAATAATCTCCAAGCTAGGGTTTTCATACCCTCGACCCTTATTTATACTAAATATGTCTATTAAGAGAAGCATCTAGAGGAATATCCTTCTAGAAGCGGAAGCTTCTATTAGGTCTTCTTACATGCGCCTTATTCTATTTTATTGAAAGGCCTTATTAATATTGACCTTTATTACATCCGAATACATTGATCTACCTATGTGCGGGTTAGGACCTTAACACAAGTGCATACATGAGGGTGTTTATATGTTGATGTATTCTTTTCTTTGAGGTCTTGTTTTCCTAGAACTTAGTTTTCTTGAATCATCAAACTTTCCTCCCATTATGATTTTGCTCATTTTTGGATTCTTCACAAACCCTTGTCAACTTGGCTAGTAAACCTAAGGGTTAGGCTAGGCTATCACTTTTAGGTTTAGTTTTACTTATGAATGCCAACAATACGCCTTTGAAATATAGGAGAACACTGGTGAGTCGAAGAACTCCTTCAAGGAATTTCAGAAACCCTAGTTCTGAAATTTCTGCAGAAATTAGTGAAACCCTAGGGACAAAAAATAAAAATTCTCGAAAATGTAATTTGAAGATTTTTGGAGGTGTGATGAAGGAGTTTCTACACTCCTATGGTAATTTTATCCCCAACTTCCAAGTTCCAAGTGATGAAACACTCAAAAGAAGAGGGTCGTACAAATTTTGTGGAAACCCTAGGAGGGTCGTACGGTTCTGCGAAAGAGGAGAGATGACTTGTAAAAACTTGTATCTTGTGCAATGGGTTCTTCAAGACCTATTATCTGATACCATGTTGATTTTTCAATAAGCAAGGTTAAGCATGAAGTTCATTCCATTTTTAGCATTTAACCATAACCATTAATGTTGCAACAACCAAGATCACAAGAAGAAGCACCATGCATAAGAACACAACAAGTATCCTGGGAAACCCTTTTCAACAAGGTAAGAAAACCCATTCAAATCCTTTTCTATATTATTGAAGAGAAATACCTTCATCACCAAGATAAACTAGCGCACAAGAGGGTTCTCAAACCTTAGAAGACTAGTGCCCAAGAGAGGTGCACACTTTTCCCAAGAAGATGTACTTGCTGAAATTTTCAAACTCACATGAAAGATATGTTTTCTCAATGGGGAATTTACCTTTACTTATACTAACCTGAACCTATCAACAAAAGTGCCTATTGGCACAACAGGGACGACCTCACTAGCTTATAATATAATTAATATTAACCAGATTAATTATCTTTTACATTAATTACTAATCACATTAAGGTGGGGCCGACTTGTACCCTTTACATTACAATTAGGGTTACAGGCAGGTCTGACTCTTGAAAAATATAGCAAGGGATCTGATACACCCACTAGTGTTCATCCACTAGGGGAAAATCCATAGGGATGCCCATATCTCTGGCTCACTGCATTACACAGAAGAACCATTTCTTCACATGTTCACTTGTGCTCATCCACATGCACGTCCACTCAACAGATCTTCTTTCCCACTGCATCGAACATGAGAGTCATCCAGAGTTTCTCGTCAACTCTACTTCTTAGAGGAGGCTAATACATCATCTTCATTTCTGTTCTCATGACAATGCACCCAACACTTTGGGATTTCACACGTTCACCTTGTGCTCATTCATAGGCACGTCCAAATTAGCAGATTTTCTTTCCTACAGGATAATCATCTGGATTTCTTCTCAACTCTCTGAATGGAGGAGGTCATCTCTACGTTCCAAATCTGTCTCAGATAGGAACTGCGTACCCTTCTTAGGGGCTTTCTCTCAGGTTTGTAAGCTGGAGAAAGTCACACATAGCTGCAATGATCCACATCTCACTAGTTTGTAATCTGGAGAATGTCTCACATAGCTACAATCATCAACACTATCTTGGTCAATTTTACCTCTGACATATGCATATGTTCTCTATTTCTTCCACAAACCTACCTTGTGACCTTATTCATATGCATAATGAGGTAACCCATGTTAAAAACATGATTTGTTTGATTTCTTAATTAATTGGGACTAAATGATTATTGTTTATGATTCTAATCACTTTGATTACTTTAAGCAGCTTTCATCTGATACTCATCTTAGGGATTCATCCGGTACTTGCGTTGGTCTGGTATTGCAACATTTCAACTTTTCTATTATGGTACCAAATCTGCGCTGATATGGTACCCACTCTGCGCTGATTCGGTACCAAGATCTATTACTGTGTTAGTCCGATACTAAACCCTCTTCTATAGGATTGACGTTTTGAATGAGTACACTGGCGATGGCTCCAAGAAATTGGTTGGATGGAAGAATCCTTGGTTTGGTTGAAGACCATGATAGAATTCATCACTCATACTCTTTGTGTCATGAGGATGAAGTCCATTCCTTAAGATACGCTATGTTCACCAATTGTAATATTTTGTAAGCATTTGATGATTATCTTCAGACTTTGATTGTAACAAATGACCTTCTTTAAAAGGGATGTTGTGTAGATGATCGATAATATAGAGATAATATACACTATTATGCTGTGAAATCGAATGTTGAAGTATTGATTCACTCGTTTAATTGAAACAATATAAATGATATATTTTGCAATTCATGGATGTGAGTAAAATGTCTATTCTTTTATTTCTTTAGAACTACCTTGTTGGTTCGGAAAGGGCCCACCGCCCCAACCAAGGTAAGTCTTCCTGTATATGTTTATGTGTGGACATAAGTTAATTGTGTGTGAGTGTGAAAATAGAATAATTGTGTATTGCAAATGATTTTGAGTGCATGAACTTTCCTAAGTATAACGTAGATATCTAAATAAATACCTGTTGATTTTGGATCAGTGTGAATGAACATTTATACATTAATCATGATAGATGATTCTATTTTTGTTTCTGCAAGGTGATATTTAGTCAACAAAAGCTAGGTAGATGTTTGGGATTGTTAGATAAGCAATTGTTATTTTTCTGAATTTGGAAGTCTTAGTAATTGTGTTCTCCTCAGTAAGTACATAAACAATTAGAATTCATCTCTCACCCTTCATGCATCAGTAATGAAGTCTTTCAATCATATTGACCGTCTCCTATATTGAGGAAGGAATTTTTTATTGGAATTGATTAGGTCATGATCGGTTTCTTTCCAAGAGTAAATAAAGTGAATTGTCAATTGTTATGTGAATTCAATTTCTCCAGGAAGTAGGGTCTCAGTTCATCTTTTTATTTCATGAGCCTGTAATGAACAAACTTGTTATCTGAGCAAGAAAATCTTTCAACCGAGTGTTTTCTTGATATTTTTACTATGAGCTTTATCTTCTAGTTTGAAGTTGTGTGAAGAGTAGTGTTCATATATTCCAAAAATAGAGTATTGTGTTATTGATTGTTTCTTGATTGAGCTAGATACAACAAACATAGATAGGTTACCTATTTTCGGCACATACAGTGTAAAAACTCTACTGATTATGAATCTCGGATTGATATATAAATGAGTGCAATATACTAAACATATATTTACACCAACATTTTGGCACCGTTGCTAGGGAGTTGTAAACGGTAATAGGTATCATTTTGAGTTTGATTGGTTTGATGAGTTTGGATTGGATTTAAGGACAACCTAAGGGAAGAGAGACGACGATAAGACGAGAGGTAAGAACTTGCGCATCCACTTTGGTGGGGTTTCTCCAAAGTTAGGTTGTCCTCTTACCTTCGGTAGTTGAAAGCTTGTGTTTTATTAGTATTAGAGTTTCTTCTTTTTATGAGTAGACGTAGGTATAGTAAAGGTAGATTTATTTCCTCCAAAATTTCAGAAAAATTAGAAAGCCAAACAACAAGAAACCCCCCCCCCCACACTAATTCAACTGATTTCTATGCAGGAACAATTATTAGAGGAGAAAGTTCAAAGGAAACAATTGAAACAACAACCAAAGGAACCAAATTTGAAGCTACTATTCATATTGAAAACATAGTACAACAAGCAAGAAGGGAAGCACTGGCAACCCAATCAGAAGGAAAGGCTAGAAAAGAGACAAAGGTAGTGGTAGAAGAGGCTGCATCTGCCATTGGGACAACACACAAGGTATTCAAACAATTGGATATACCAAACAACCCAGTAGTTGAACCATCACTTAGTGGGGAGACATCACCAACACCCTATAATGTGCTATTTGGAGATATGGCGGATGAAGAGGGAAATGAAAACAACGAGAGAGAGACATTTGGATTCCCAATATTATACATTACCAGAGATGTTTCTATGAAGAATATTCCACTGTCATCACTACCTCACTTCCATGGTATGTCAACAGAAGATCCTGATTCATTTTTTTTGAATTTGATATACTATGTAGGAGTTATAATTACACTGCTAATGCACAAAAACTAAAACTCTTTCCAGCCACACTTAAAGACCTAGCATTAAGTTGGTTTATGAGCCTAGGAGATCACACTATCTTATCTTGGAATGACATGAAGGAGACTTTCCTCCAGAAATATCAAGACTACTGCAGACCTAGGGATGCTAGGAATGCCATATTTAAAATGCAGCAGTCTGAGGAAGAAAGTTTGGAAGACTACCTAGAAATATTCCTATACAACTATCAAAAGATAAAAAAAAATTCCTTAGACACAACCATAGTTAAGGCCATATTTTCTAAAAGGTTTAAGGGATGACTGTATCGAGGTACTAAACCTCATGAGTTCTAGAGATGTGTATCAGAAGACGTTTGTAGACATTGCAGAGTATTGTAAAAGGTACTTTCGCAGCCAAGCCAAAACATGAAAAAGTGTAAGGGATCCTATAAACAGAATTACTAAACCCACACCAGGAGGTGTTACAAGGATAGAATTGGGGAATCTACTAGAGAAATTGAAAACAAACATCGTCAACACCATCAACATCCAACTTGATACCATTAAAATCAAAAGAAAACAAGAAGAAAAAAATGCTACTTTGGAAATTTTCTGTCCCCGG
Source organism: Picea sitchensis (assembly GCA_010110895.2). Lineage (NCBI taxonomy): Eukaryota > Viridiplantae > Streptophyta > Pinopsida > Pinales > Pinaceae > Picea > Picea sitchensis. Next base: position 15,763 of record SNQJ01S0161702.1, read on the forward strand.
TGTAGGAAAAGGCATCCTGAAAAGGAATGCCCCATTAATGTCATTGAAGTTTGTAGACTATGTATAGAATATCACCCTACCAATGAGTTCCCTTATTTACCTAGACTAAAATCCATTTTCAAGGGAGGGGGAGAACCTCAGGAAACATCATATCCCCCTAAGAGGGTATGGAGGAAGCAAAATCCTAATATGTTTGTAGATCCTACCACACAATATTCACAACAACAATGGGTACCTAAAATGCCTTACCCTCAATGGTCACCTCAACAACCACAAATCCAGCCTTGGCAACAAGGATGGAGGGGGACTACATATGGGAATGTTACCTTTCAACCAACAACCTTTCCCACTTACCCACAATACCCTTCCAATATCTCTCAGTTGCTATCGGGATTTAATTCACTTGCTCTCCCTCCACCTCCACAATTGCAGCAACAACTTACATTTCCAATGAACCCAAATATGCAGCAAAAACAACTTACATTTCCTATGAACCCAAGTCTGTAGCAACAAATGCAAGATGAACCTATCCCAAACCCTCCTCGGACTACCCCTATTCCTGCACAACCCATTCCTAATACAAACAATAGACCTACAAAACCTGTACAAAATTTTGAAGTACAAACCTTCCCCACTTATGTGATAACTCCTACTTCATTTAATGGAATTGAATTAAGATCAGCGAGGGTTTTGAATAAACCAAATCCTACTGTGGTTATTCAAGAAGAAGAACAAGTAGATAACCAAGCAATTGAAGAAGAAAAACAAATGGATAAACAATCAGATGAAGAAAGAGACACCCCTGTACAACATGAAATTCCTCCGCACATTCCTCAACCATCAGAAATACCTCAAAAAACTAATCCTCCCCCTTATCGAGAAAGGTTACTTGTGAAGAAATCTGAGGTACCTCTAGGGCATAATCTAGAGACTGAAGTTAGAAACATATGTGTCAAGATTCCCCTACTTCAAGCCATCAAGGACATTCCTATTTATGCTAATATTGTAAGGGATCTTTGCATTAAAAATCCAAGGAGGAAGAGGAAGGAGCCTCCTGTTATACAAGTGGTTGGAAAATTATCAGAATTTATATCAGAAATTCCATCTAAATATAATGATCCAAGAAATCCCAGTGGTGACCATAGAGATTAATGGTGTTTCTTTTCCAAACACACTTATTGATCTAGGAGCAACAATAAATGTTATGCCGGTTGACACCATGAAAACACTGCAACTAAATCACCTAAGACCAATGAAGACTTTGCTGGAATTAGCAGACAAATCTGTTATTAGCCCAACAGGAAGTCTAGATGATGTAACAACCACTTTGGCCTCTTGGGAGTACCCTGTGGATTTCTTGGTGATTCATCCAAAATCCTCAAAACTAGGACATTCAGTGGTGCTTGGGTGACCTTAGTTGGCCACTACTAATGCGTTTATTATTTGTCGGTCTGGAGAGATGATAATCTCCAATGCGATCCAAAGTAAAAAACTTATTCTCTTTCCTCCTACCCAACCAGCCACTGAAGTTCCTTTCTGGTTGGAGAATCCCTATGGGGAGGAGGACTATACTTATCCCTTGTTAATAATCGAATAGGTAAAAGGAGTTCAAGAGAAAACTGAAGAACAAATTTTAAGCCTGTGTTTGGCTGATATCAAATGCATTGAATATCCTCAATCTTTTCCAGAATATACACATATCTTCAGCTCTGAATTTCAGGAAATCTGTTAGCCCTCCACCTCTACAGTGTCCGCCATTTCACAAATAGATGAAGGGAAATAATCAGTTGTCCAGACTGTTGAAATCAATCCTCGAAAATCCTTGTATATCAATGCTAGCTTAGAAAGAGATCAACAACAAAAATTGATTCAAATGATTCAAGGACAATTTGGTGCTTTTGCATGGGATTACTCCGACATGAAAGGGATTCACCCTGACACTTGTATGCATCATATTTACACCATTGACCAAATCATACATGTTAGGCAACCCCAAAGAAGAATGAATCCAGCGTTAAAAGACATAGTGAAAGAAGAACTCCAAAAACTCCTGCATGCTAATTTTATTTACCCTATTTCAGATAGCAAGTGGGTATCCCCATTAGTTATTGTCCCTAATAAAAATGGTAAATGGAGGATTTGTGTGTACTTTTGAGAATTGAACAAGGATACCTACAAGGATTACTTTCCTTTTCCTTTCATAGACTAGGTCTTGGACACTTTGTCTGAGAAGAGGTATTTTTATTTCTTGGATGGGTTTAGTGGTTACAATCAGATCTAAATTTCACCAGAAGATCAGGAAAAAACCACATTTACTTTCCCATGGGGTACCTATTCTTATAGGGTTCTTCCTTTTGGTTTGTGTAATTCCCTTGCCACCTTTCAAAGGGCTGTCCTGTCCATTTTATCTGATTTGACCCATGACTGTGTAGAAGTCTATGTGGATGAATTCACAGTATATGGGGATGATTTCCAACAAGCATTGGGAAATTTGGAGAAAGTATTGATCAGGTGTAAAGAGACCAACCTTTCCCTCAATCATGAAAAATATAGAATGATGCTCATTGAAGGAATTGTTAGGTCATCACATCTCTGGTACCAGAATAAGAGTACACCCTACCAAGATTGACATCATTTCTAAAATCAAAATCCCTATCTCATAGAAAGAAGTTAGAATATTTTTAAGGCATGCTGGTTACTATAGGAGGTTCATTCATAATTTTACAAACCTAGCTTCCCCATTATTCAAACTATTAGCATAAGAGGCTAAATTATGTTGGGATGAACAATGTCAGATTTATTTTGAAATTTTAAAAACAAAGCTTTCAAGTGCCCCTGTTTGAAGAGGACCAAACTGGTCTCTTCCTTTTCATATCTGCACGGATGTCTTAGATACATATTTGGGGGTTGTTTTAGGATAAAGGGAAGGCAAATTTCCATATGCTATATACGTTGTCAACAAAAATATTTCACCTACTGAAGTAAATTACACTGTCACTAAAACAATTTCTTGTCAGTAGTACATGCCATTAATAAGTTGAGACACTACATAATAGGGTATGTAGTTTTTGTACATACAGACCACTCAACCATCATATTTTTGATGAAAAAACCTCTTACAAATGATAGAGTGACTAGATGGTTGTTATTACTGCAAGAATTCAATATCACCATCATTGATAGACATGGAAGAGATAATTTAGTTGTTGATTTCTTGTCTAGATTCATTCATACAGGTGATAATGCACCAGTAGATGACAATTTTCCAGATGAGAATCTATTTGCTATTTCTACTTACATTCCTTAGTATGCAGATGTAGCCAACTATCTTGTAACAAGAAAGTTACCTCAGGATCTGTCCTCTTGAGAAAAATAGAGAATTATCCAGCTGAGTGCCAATTACATGTGGCATGATGATTGTTTATACCATACTGGGCCTGATTTGGTGATCAGAAGGTGTGTTCAGGAGGATGAGATGCATGAAATCTTCAAAGCCTATCATGATGATCCATGTGAAGGCCATTTTGTTGATAAAAGAACAACATACAAGATATTACATTCTGGCTACTATTGGCCAACTATTTTCAAGGATGCAAATAAGTATGTGGCCAGTTGTGATGATTGTTAGAGGATGGGAAAACTTATTGCAGTTGATGAGATGCCTCTCCAAGCTCAGGTAGTAATTGAACCTTTTGAGAAATGGGCTTTGGATTTTGTAGGACCCATTAACCCTATGTCTCTAAGGAAGAAGTACATCCTGGTCTGCACAGATTACGTGATCAAATGGGTGGAAACCAAAGCTTTATATTCTTCTAGTGAACAATCTGTTGTAGATTTTAATTTTTAAGAAATATTTACTCGCTTTGGTGTGCCTCGAGAAATAGTAACTAACCAAGGAACCCAATTCACCTCCAATTTGGTCAAAGCTATTATTGAACAGTATAAAATTAAACATAGAAAATCTTCACCTTATCACCCTCAAGCAAATGGGCAGGTGGAATCAACTAACAAGGTGATCAAAGCTATTCTTACCAATACTATTCATCTACATCATAAATACTAGGTTGACAGGTTTCCTGAGGCCTTATGGGCCTATAGAATAGCTTGGATAAAGACAATAGTCCATACACCTTATGAGTTGGTATATGGGAAGCAGGTGTTATTTCCGATAGAATTTCAAGTGAAAATATATAGGACTTCCATGCAATTAGGGATGGATTTGGATGAAGCTAAAAACAGAGGATATTGTAGTTGAATGAGATTGATGAGCTTAGACAATATGCTCTTCAAAGGACTACCCTTATACAAGAACATAGGACTAAATGGCATGATAAGTACATCAAGAAAAAGTCTTTTCAGTCAGGTGATTGGGCCCTACTTTATGATAGTAGGTTCAAGAATTTTAAAGGTAAATTATCTACTAGATGGTTGGGACCCTATGAGGTTGATACGGTTTACAACAATGGTTCAGTGAAGATAAAGACTATTGATGAGAATCAAACCTCCTTTTTCGTGAATGGACATTGATTGAAGGTTTATCATAAGCCTCTATCCAAAGAAGATTTTATCAGACACGTTCTTCAAAATTATGAAATGCAATTGGTAAGCAAGGGGACTTCTCCTCCTGCTCATCCACCACAGTAAGTTTGTTGTGTGAATTAATTTGGCTCTGTACATATCTGTAAATAGGTGTGTGATTAGATAGGAATTTTGGTATTATTAACAAAAACAAAAAGTTGATTTTGTTCTCATGTAGATAAATGAATAAGGAGGACATCTTCCAGATGTAGGTTTATCCCTTTATCTATCCCTGGTAGATCATTTATGAAAAAGGAGCTAAATGGAGTTTTCTTTAAGTTTTCCAGACTCCTAAAAATTGAAAACACCGGCGAGCAGGAACTGGCCCAGGCTTGAGAAAAATCCACGGGACAGTAGATGGAGTTTTCTTTAAGTTTTTTAGACTCCTGAAAATTGAAAACACCGACGAGTAGGATCTGGCTCAGGCTCGAGAAAAATCCACAAGACAGTAAATGGAGTTTTATTTAAGTTTTTCAGACTCCTTAAAATTGAAAACATCGGCAAGCATTAACTAATCCGGGCTCGAGAAAAATCCATAGAATAATAGTAGTTAGGGTTATTTTTATAATAAAATGGAAGTGGCAACAAAAGCAATGATTAACTTGGTTCCAAAAAGTGGAGGATTCTGAATCTCAACATGAGGTTGTCCAGCTATAGAGTACCTTCTTTTTACAGAGCTTGGAGCCGAGTCATTGAATTCTTTTGCCTCATTTTCTGATACTTCCAATGCAATTTTAGAGTTTATGTACCAGGTGTTATTTGTTGTTTTACCTATATGGTCCTTCTGTAGAATAAAATCACATGTTCTCTTCCATAGCAGCAGAAAATGCTAGCAATTTCTACAAAACCCAGCCTACAAAGTTCCAGTCTACATAATATGCCCCTAGGTACCTTGTCCAATTTTCATTAAGTACCAGAATAAAATATTGTGGTGATCCAGTACTAGATAACATCTTTGTGTTGTTCTAGTACTACAAATATTCTCTCTGTGTTCATCTAGTACTGGGAAAGTCTCTGTGTTGTTTCGGTACTGCAACAATATTCACCTCTGTGTTCATCCGGTATTGAGGGAGAAGGCCTGTGTTGGTCTAGTACTATAACAATTTTTTGCAGTGGTCCGATACTAAGCTGTGATCTGGTACTGGTGATGAAGTTTTGGTAATTCTTATTCTATACTCAAAAGTTTTTTTCCTGCTTGATACAAATGTTTCA
>SNQJ01S0161705.1:0-14831 GCA_010110895.2 Picea sitchensis
CTTGGTGACCTCTACTTCTTCCTCTGCCTCTCCCTCTACTGAAGGAGAATTGAGTTTTGAAAGCATTGGAGATTGACTCATCTGTGAGATGCAGTCTGGTCTCATGTGTCACCAGAGAACCAATTAATTCATCTGTTGAAAAACTTGACAGATCCTTGGATTCAAGGATTGATGTTACAACCATTTCNTAAGGATTTTCTCAACAATGTGTTGATCAGTGATGGTCTCACCAATCAATCTGATCTGGTTCACGATGCCCATGACTCTGATCATGAACTGATCCACATTTTCGGACTCTGTCATCCTTAGAGTCTCGAATTACGTCCTCAAGGTCTGCAGTTTAACTGTTTTGACCCTGTCATTTCCTTGATAGGAATATTTAAGGATGTCCCAGGCCTATTTGGAAGTACCAGCGCCTGTGATTTTTGAAAAGATCGAGTCATACATAGAATTTTGAATCCAAAACTTAGCTTTATTTTCTCTGTTTCTCTGTGTTGCCTGAGCAATTTTCTACTGATTAGTCATGGCAGACAGGTCTGCTGGATCTGGTTCCACATATCCATGATCCACTGGATCCCAGCATTCTTGTGCTTCCAAGAAAGATTTCATCCGAAGAGACCAGAACTCATAGTTCTTTCCAAGAAGAATCAGACCCTGAGTTGGTCCTAAATTGCTAGACGACGCCATCTTTTAAAGAATTTAGCAAAACAAAAGAAAAATTATTACTTACTTGTGTCCTGCATGTAATTTGCAGTGACTTCGGAACTCTGCGTTCAAGATTTCACGAGTTTTTGGCTTCACGATTCTGACGTCAGGACTTCGTTATACGATTCCTCCGATCTCTTGTCTCGCCAACCTCCGATCGCCGAAACGACGATTTGCCGATGAGAGCTTATCGGCCTTGAATTGGCCCTTAGTCTCTGTGCAATGTGACCACGCGCCTTGATGTTAAAGCGCTACGGGATTTTCCGATTCTTTGTCTTTCAAAATTGCCGAAATGCGAAATTCGCCTTTGGACAATTCAACGGTCCAGATCTTCCTATGATCTAACAATCCAGATCTTATGACCAGAACTCATAAGACCGCAGTCAAACCTCTTATCGGGATTCAGGGTTTTGAAGGTCAAAATGTATTGGACCTCTTCTCCACGGGATCCCCAATTTCCCGATTCTCGATTTCATGATGGATGACCTTTCCTTTCGGGAAATTTTCCGATTGCTTTGATCTCCGCCACACGTCCTCCTATATTAGACGGTCCTGATTTCTCCTCGCGATTTCATGATTTGAACTGTTCCGGACGTCTCGTCTCCAGGATCCACAATTTTTCGAATCCCATAATGCCGATGGACTCTCCTATCGGGATTTTTTCCGAAGGCCTCGATCTCTGCCATGCATCCCAACAGATGGACGACTCAAGTCTGCTTCGGGGGTTTCACCGTAGAGATTCTCGATCCCTCATTTTGACGAGATGACATCAGTTGGGCCCTATAACAGAGCTTTCCTCCTTTCGAGATTTTGGACTTCGCAGTTCTGAAATGCTCGTGCTTCTTGTCCTCGGGATTTGTGAAATGCCGAATCCCGATATGCCGATGGCCCTTTCCTTTTGGGACTTTCCTCGAAGGCCTAGATTGTTGCCACGTGTCCCCTTACGATGGACGGTCCTCGTCGTTTCGCGATTTCGCGACTTGCGACTCCAAATTCCCTGTCAACTGAGAACCCCAATTGCCAAGATGCCGACGGTTTCCCCGATGTCCACCACGTGTCCAAACAAATGGACAGCTGTGATCTTATCGCTATTTCATGAATCGCAATTTCAAAACTTGCACCGTGGAGTGTCTTTTGTCAACAAGACCTCCGATATCTCGAACTCTGAAATGTCGATGAAGTGATGGCTTGGATTTGCTGCCACCTGTCCTCTGAGATGGACGGCTCACAATCCTCTCGGGATTTCGTGTATCGGAGTTTTGGAGAGCAGTCTCCTTTGCTCGTCCAACTCCCGATCCCCAATTTTGTGATGGGATAAGATCAATGGCTCACGATCTTTTGCGATCCAACGGTCCAGATTGACTCCTGATTTCACGATTGGTGAATTCTCACGGCAGTCTTCTGACCTTTACACCTTGCGAGTCAGCGAAATGTCGAGATCTCACCACGTGTCTCTTGATGGGCGGTCCAGATGATGTCGGAATTTCGCAACTTCACAAGTCGAAATTTCTCCTGTGCGCTGCAGAGGACTAAACCTCGTGCACTTTCTCACTGATCCAATGGCTATCGGTCCTTTGTGTAAGATCTGACGGCTGAAATTATTTCACCTTTTCCGCACTCTCTTCGTTCCTTCTGAACTGGTTTCCCACTCTGGATCCGTTCGCAGGATGAATCTTACGGCCTCAGTGGCTGTTCTTTGCACATGAGATGCGTTCTTTGCTCCTTAGATGCGATCTTTGCTGCATTTTGCAAGGATTTTCTTCTACGGAAGAAGAATTTATGAATCTTTCAAAGATTTGAAAGAATTTCACAAGTTCTTTGTTCTCTGCTGCAATCTTTGACAGATTTGAGAGAATTCCCGTAAATCTTTAAACGATTTTGCCTTCTGCAGGAATCTTTAACGAAATTGAGCGAATTCTTTGAATTCTTCAAGAGTTCCCGCCTCCTGCAGCTCTTCTTCATAAATCTTTGATGATTCTTGAAAATTGTGCAAGAATCTTTAAAGTTTCTTCTTCTGCACTCTCTTCTTTCTCGATCTTTCGAGTGTTGTACGCTCAGCTTTGGCGCATGATCTTCTTACACTGATCTTTGAGTGTATGATAGTCTGCTTCCTCATGGAAGTTTCCTGCGAGGAGCTCTCGAGAGTATGACGGACAACTCTCCAAGCCTTGTGAAAAGTCTATGTCAAAATGCTCTCAAGATCCATGTAAGCTCTGCGCAATTTGAGGATCGTGTTGCTCTCCAGCCTGTGTGAAGAGGCTTACTACTGTAGCTCTGATACCATGATAAATTGTGAAGCAAAGAGAAATGCAGAGAGAAAAGAATAGAACAGTATATTGGAATGTATGAAGAATAGTACAAATGAGAAGTAAGTCTGAAGAAGTATTGAAGAAGTAAGAAGTACAATGCAATGGGAGATGGTTGAGCTAAATAGGCTCAAGCAAATCAAGAATAGAAAGTACAGCTGGCCAGGACAGCTGGCAGTGTACTGTCAGACTGTTGAGGTTACATTATATTTAACAAATCTATCTGGTCTGCTATCGTCCAACAATGCACTGATAGAAAAGCGATTAGAAGGTGTGGAAGCAATTTGGTGTAGTGAGATTGAGTGCCTGCGCGGGATAGGACTCTTGGATCCTGGATCTCGGATGGACAGAAAAAAATGGTCAGCTATTGTGAAACGGGGTCGAGTGGCCGCTGTGAATCATGCTTCTCGCGGCCTGAGAGTCGAGAACGCTCTTCACTTGGCTGTCGATGCCACCAATTTTGTGGTCAACTACCTCAACAATGCTGACAAAGGAGAACATATTGCCTCCGCCATCAACTCATCCCGTGGTCACACATTAGAGATAGCACGTCGATCTGCAACTGAAGTCGACAATTTTATGCTTCGCCAGCTCAGAGGTCAACAATTTTAGCCAATAACAAAAGATAGAGGTAGCGCTTCAAGCTACTGGGCTGATTAGGAATGCCCGGGAGAATTGGCAACGTTTAGAAGGAGAACAGAGGGAAAGGGGAGAACAATAGAAAGTAAAAAAAAGTGCCTCCCAAACCCTTTGCAGAAATTGCTCTGATGTGTTACTCTTCGGCATAGATATTACGACGATTGGAAATGAATGGGCAATGACAATTCTGGAAAGTGAAAAAAAAAACACCTTACTAACATAAACACTCAGTTTTGAGGTGATTGCACAAAGCCCAAGATCACCTAAATTGATTGCACAACTTGCAGATCTCTCAAACAAATATGAGAAGGGAGTTTTGGAGAAATGGCTCTAATACCATGTAGATATTGAGAAAAGATAATATCACAGGTTCAAGGAAATAACTGCAAAAACCAACAACCTTCTAAAAAAAAGACTGATCTAATTGATCTGCTATTGAAGAGCTCTTCTATTTATAAAAGGCTGAGAGAAGACAACATTGATAAAGGTAGATGTATAACTCACTCATTGAAGTAATAAGACAAGGAGATGGATGGGCAATTTACCCACTCTAGTGATAAGTCAAAGAAGCACATGATGATTGTCCACAAACAGCCAAAACAATGAAGAAGGATGATATGTCCTAATTGTACTAAGTAAACTTGTCCTAAGTAAACTTATATATCAACATCCACCACATAGCTAATGGACGGTTATTGATTTTAGTTTTCACTGGGTTTCTACATATATATATATATATATATATATATATATATATGATTTCTTTCTTACATAGATAAGATTGATAAATAGAGGCAAGAGCTGAGAGTTCTCTCATGCCAATAAAATCATTATGATGGCCAAATCAGGAATGAAATCCAAATCCTTGCACCAAGAACCACGGATGACGGGTATTCTGCAAAAAGAATTACTCTGTTTTTTCATTCAGGTGTTCAGTGGTTGCGTAGTTGTATCCTGCATTTTCACAACTGTTTCTGGCAAAGCCGGTGATTGTTTGAATCATGATAGGAAATCTCTCTTGTCTTTTAAAAATAGTTTGCATGATCTTGTGGGACGTTTGGCTTCTTGGAATGTTTCTTACAGTTGTTGCCACTGGGAAGGTGTCTCCTGCGACAGCCTAACCGGTGGTGTCATTGCTGTGGATTTGCATAATTGCAGTTTGAGTGGTATCTTAAGCCCTGCAGCACTGTTTAACTTGACGGCTTTGGAGCATTTGGATGTTAGCTTCAATAACTTTACTGGCCTACCTATTCCTACAGAGATGGGTATTTTGAAAAACTTGAAATACCTCAACCTGTCGACAGCTGGATTTGCAGGAACTGTTCCATGGCAGCTCGAAAATCTGAATAATTTGACAGGACTCGATCTCTCTTCCCTGGCTTCTACGTTGACCAGTCCTGACCTCTCATGGCTTGCTAAACTGACGGCCTTGACAAATCTTTCTCTCAACGGAATCGATCTCTCGGCAACGTCGTCTTCATGGGGACAATCAGTAAGTCGTCCTTCCCAGCTCTTAAATGTTACAATGTCAAACTGCGGATTGACGGGGTCCAGTCCCCCTTCCCTGCAGAAGCTTAGATACCTAAAAACTCTCCATCTGGATGGAAACGCATTTCAGTCCGAATTTCCTACTTGGTTAACGAATATGACTAGTTTGATCGATCTGCAGATGAGCAATGCAAATCTTAGTGGATCTCTTCCATTTCAACTCTCTCAGATGCCTCGTATAGGATGGATTGCCTTGGGAAATAATAAATTATCTGCCAATGTTTCCCAGATTTTTGAGGGCCAATGGAAGAGCCTTACCTTTCTCAAGATGCCAAAGAATAGTTTGTACGGCTCCTTACCATCTTCTATAGGAAATCTGTCATCTCTGACTCTGTTATAACTACACAGAAACAATTTGAGGGGACCGATTCCAGAGTCATCAGGCCTCCTCCGTTCGCTTACTGTACTAGACCTGGGCTACAACAAATTTATAGGACCTATCCCATTATCCCTAGGATCGTTGTCTAAAGTGACCAATATCAGCCTTACTCACAATGCTTTGAGCGGAACAATCTCTGAGTCACGTTTACGCAGTCTGAACAATTTGAAATATCTTGACCTATCCAGTAACAAATTGGCCTTCAAAATCAGCTCCACCTGGACTCTGTCCTTTGATTTAGATGTATTGATATTATCTCATTGTCAAATAGAGGGGGTGTTTCCTCTTTTTCTGAAAACTCAAAGTTTCATGACGACACTGGACCTGTCAAATAACACCCTCACAGGACAAATCCCTTCATGGATGTGGAGTCTTCCCAAGATGGAGAGATTATTCTTATCGCACAATCAGTTGGAAGGACCAATACCAGCTCAGCTGTATAGCTCATTGACATCTTTGAAGCAGGTGGAGATACGAGACAATCAATTGCATGGCAATCTTCCTAGTTCTGCGGGAAGTTCTGTTGTGCACTTCCTTTGGGAACTTGATCTGTCAATTAATAATATTACTGGTCCAGTCCCGCAAGAAATCTACACCATGCTGCATACTTCTAATTTCTTTTCTTTAGCATCAAATAAACTGGAGGGGCAGATTCTTGTTTGCATTTGTAAGAAAACAGAGTATCTCGAGGGTCTGGATCTTTCAGGCAATGGACAGTTGCCTTCCAGTTTCAGTAATTGCTCTTCTTTGAAGGTACTGAATGTAGCGAATAATCATTTGGAAGGCCAGATACCGGTGGAACTGGGAAAATTGAAGAAACTTCAGGTATTGCACATCAACGACAACAGGTTAAGTGGGCGTGTTCCCTCGTCCCTACGAAATTGCAAGATGTTAGAAATTTTGGATTTGAGCGAAAATAACATATCGAGCAAAGTCCCTAAATGGATTGTGGATCTTTCAAATCTCATCATAATCGTTCTCAGATAAAATAATTTAGAAGGTGAGATACCAATCCAGATTCGCTACCTTCAGAAACTCCAAATTCTTGATCTGGCAATGAATCGTCTATCAGGTTCCATACCACAATATCTCTCAAACTTATCAACATTGAGGAATGGATATTTCTCTAGTTCGCGGTCCACTGATCTTAGATACGCAAATTTCTACAAAGAAGAAGTTCAGCTCATGGTCAAGGGTCAGGAATGGCAGTATAAGTACATCCTCTCGACTTTCACTTCTCTGGATCTCTCGGCAAACAACCTTAGTGGTCACATCCCCGAGGACATTGGATATCTCAAAGGTTTACATTCTTTAAATCTATCGCACAATCACCTGACCGGAGCCATTCCAAACGATCTTGGCAAGATGACAAATTTAGAAGCTTTGGATGTATCAAACAACCAGTTATGGGGAAGAATACCTAGAACATTTGCAGATCTGGACTTCCTGGGCTATTTAAACCTATCAAATAACAATCTTTTTGGGAGGATTCCAGATCTACCACATTTGATGACATTTGAGGGGTCTTCATTCTCAGGTAATCCGGAGCTTTGTGTGCCTCAAGTTCAAAGAAATTGCAACGATCATACTTCTACTTCTACTTCCGGCGAGGAGAGTGTGCATTGGTGGGACATGTGGGAAGTTGGAATGGGAACGGGGTTTGTAATTAGGTTTGGAAATGTGATTGGAGCATTAGCACTTAGCAGGCAATTGAGGATGAAATATTATCAGAACAACGTATTCTGCTTTATTTCGAAGGACTACCTCCCTGTACGATGATGTATCATTAAGAATAGGGCTTCAAGTTTTGAATGAGAGTTAATGTATATTTATATCTCTTGATCATTATACATATTTAAAGCTTTAGCTTAATCTATTTTGTAGAATTTTTATATTAAACTGTAAAGCATTTTCAATGGCTAATTTCGTTTGTGGTTTGATTGTTCTGTGTCTAGCTTTGCTTATTATGCTGAAAGGTGTACACCTATTGACCATAGGCACATTTAATAGGTTTTTAGTGCTTAATCAGTTTTGTATGGACAAGATTAAATCTTGATGAAATATTCTTAGTAGTCCCAATAAATCAATGGTTGTGATTTCAACCACTAACTTCCTCACTATTATAAAGACATCAGTTTACATGTTTATTTTTTTACTTTTACTTAATCATATTTAAAATTTTACTATGGTGGCTAGCTGATTGCCACTTATGAGTGATTAGGGTTTCATTTTCTAGGCCAACCTAAACCTTTGGCCTTCACCAGCCACTTTCTAAACACACTACCTCCTTCCAGCCAACTCCTTTCGACTCCTTCAGTCCACCTCTGAACCATTTCTCTTTCAAACCCCTCTTGAACTCTTAATTACCTGGTTCACCAAATTGGTATATCCACGTTATCTTTAATTTACCACTGTGATTCACCTTCAAAGTTTTTTTTCTTGGGTGGGATTTCATCATTGTTCCCTTCCAAAACTCCTTTAGTCAAGAGGAACCTGTTCCAAATCATTTTGATTTCACATTGTGTGTAAATTGGCATTAATCCATAGGATACTAGTAGATTGGCTTGTCTACGGGGATTGAAAGAGTAAGTTGTTCTTCTGTCTCGAGCAAGCACAGCAGAGGCAATCCAAAGAGTGATAAAAATTGGAAGAGCAGTCGTACACACCAATAATAATTTTTATTACCCAAATTACATACAATAATATACAATATATTTATATATAATTAAAATTAAATCCAGCTATTTCTAAATATATAGAAACTCCAACAAATCTTCAACCAATTCTTAAACTCAACACACAATATTAATGAAAACATTATCTCTATAATGCACTCTGCTCACAAAAATTTGAACTATATAGCATGAGATGGCACAATGCATATAAGACGATTAAGAAAAAGCAGTGCATACTCCGGCCTGAACGATTATGAATTGATTTCGATCTATTAAGTTGAGAGGGTTTTTTTCATCCATTATATTAGAGCCCGTGAAACCAAAAAGTCTGGTTCCAATAGGAGATAATTAGGTATGTTAAAGGAAGTAAAAAACCATCATTTCAAATATATTTTTTAATATTTTTAAAATTGGTTTAACTTTTGGGAGCTTGGGAATTTTTAGGAAATCTTTTCAATTGATTGAGATTTTTTTTGGGAACTTGAGAGCTTTTTGGGAGCTTCAACATCAAGGAAATGAGAATTTGGAAACCAGTTTCCTAAAAGGAGAGCTTTAAATTAGAACTATAATAAATTAAAATGTAAATATTTTTATTTCATTATTACAAATACATAATTTATTACAAATATTTTTATTATATTTATTCAAAATATCACTATAAAACCAAGACTAAACTATAAGCAAATATTATTTCAAAAATTAGTTAAGTAAAAAAACTTATTAATACTCATTTTATAGTTGTGGATATGAAATTTTTTTAATGCATGTATTTTTCCTTCAAGCCCAAACTAAACATGAAAGTCAAATAAATCAATACCCTATTCATGGCAAGCATTTGCTCCACTTTGTAGTCGATATCAACCAACCATATCATTGTTTTTTATTGTATTTCCATATTAGAAGAGTAGTACTATATTGTTTTTTCCAATTAAAAAAGAATAATGCTTCAAATTTACAAAGATGTTTGAAGTTTTTATATGTAAAGTTTAATTTTAAAAAGATGTTAAAATTCTATATATGTATTTTCACTTTTGTTTCTCATTTTTTTAATGGAATATTTATGGATATTAAAATTTCAGTATTGTGTTAAATATATTCATATAATTATTAGCACAAATTAAATTAGTAATTTCAATACTATAATTGTTGCAATAGAAGAAACATTGTCCTAGATTGACCTTCAATTTTATTGAAACAAGATTTAAAATGTATCAATATAACTATACATTGTAATTTAAAATATCATTGTAATCTAAAATATTTTTAACATTATTTTAATATATATTATTGCAATTCTCAATCTTTAAATTTGGGAGAGAATTCCATTCCAAGTTCTCAATGTTCCCACCTTTAAAAAACTGGTGATATATATATATATATAATTTTGAAAAAATTAATTATTGATCATTCATGATTTTGGTTTAAGTTAAATAGTTTTAGATTAATTATGTAAATGCAATGAGATATTGTTTTTTAAATATTATATAATATTAAAAATTATTTTGTAAGATTTTCCGTCCACACTAAAAGAATAATGTGTTCATGGTCTATAGGATGAATTTTTGTTAAATAGAAATATTTTTTTTATTTTATTGCAAATTTTTTTTATTTTAAATTATAAAATTATAAATAATTTTATAAACTTTATTATTTTAAATTATAAAAATATGAATATTTTTTTTATTAATAGTCATTCATTTATGGTTTTGATTTAACTTAAATGGTTTTAGGTTAATTATGTAAATGTAATGAGATATTTAGTTTAATTAAATAAATGTAATGAAATATTAAATTTTAAATATTATATAGTATTAAAACATAATTTAATTTAGGAAATTATTTTGTAAGATTTTCGGTCCATACTAAAATAATAATGTGTTTTGTAATTTTTTATTAAGTTTTATAGGATGAATTTTTGCTAAATAAAAATAAAATAGAATTTTTTATTTATTTATTTTTTTTTAAATTATAAAAATTTAAACACTCTATTCTATTTTATTGTAGAAACTTTCTTATTTTAAATTATAAAAATATAAATATTTTTAATAATTTTATAAATTAATTTTATTATTTTAAATTATAAAAGTATGAATAATGAATGGATATTTTTTATTTCACATAATAAAAATATAATTTTTAATTGTGTGGATAATTCATTTTTATTTTATATTATAAATAACAATAAATATTTATTATTTCATATAAAAAATTATTTAAAAAAAAATATAAATTAATATTAAATTTATAGAAAAAATAATTGTTTTGATTTTAGAATTAGATTTATATGATATACACAAAGCCCATACGAAGTAAAATTATAAATGCTTTTGATTGCATGAACCGGTTTTTTTTCATACCATGATTATTTCATATCATTAAAAAAATAAATTGTTAAATGACAAATTAAATAGAAATAAAATTGTTTTATTTTGTTTGTGTTATAAAATTAGATATTTATTAAAATTAATAGTTTTTTTTTAATTGCACGAAATCTTTATATTAAGGTTAAGAGATTTTAAAATCTCTAATTAATTAGTTGGCCATATCTAGGGTTTTTGCTCATCTCTACCACTTTTGAAGATTGACTCCCATCTTGGAACGTCTCACATTATAGATCCCATGGATTGATGCACTTGTGAGTCATCTAATATTTTGATCTAGTTGGCCACATCTAGGGGTTTTGCTCATCTCTATCACTTTTGAAGATCTCATTTTTCTGAGGATATTCTTTATCTCAAACTATTATGATCACGTAACCCAGTACCCATGCTAGTCCAATGTTCGTTGCCACATCATTTTAGGGATCCACATTTGTTGTGTGCATTCTTCATAGAGCTTCGTATTTTTTTGTTGTTTTTTATTTAATCAACTATTCTCTTTTTATCACTCTCATTTAACACATTCCCTAACTAACACTTAAGAAACGAAAATGAAAACCTATTCAAGCACTTGGAGGCTGGGGAAGCAAATTGATGACATATGGTTGGAGTTAAACTCAACTAATCGCCGCAACTAATTCTCTATTATTCTAAGTTTCCCCTTTAATGGAGAAAGGATTGACATCCAGTCATATTCTTCCTCCATTTTTTTTCTCCACTCTTCATGTTCATTAGCTTCACTAAAACTCATGGGTTACATACATTTGAAATATTACTCATCAGAGCATAATCTTTATACTTTTTATTTGGACGAACCTATTGTGAAGATCTTCTCAATTGGCCGGTGACTTTTTCTCCATTTTGTGAAGATTCTTCTTCACTGCTGGATGTATCCATGTCACTGGGTTCCTTTTCCTGTTGCTTCTTCTCTTCTTTGACCTCCTCATCTTTAGGAAGTACCTGCCATCCTTCATGACTGTTGTCTTCATTGTCTCCTTCTACCTGTTCATGGAAGATTACATCTCTACTTGCAAACACTTTGTGAGGAGATGGATCAAACAATTTATATGCTTTCAATTCTGAACAGTACCCTATAAAAATACATTTGATAGCTTTAGCATCAAGCTTCTTCTTGTTCTCCTTTGGAATATGTGCAAAGGCCTTACACCCAAATATCCTCAAATTATTAACTGCTGGTTTAGAATCATACAAGGCTTCAAAAGGAGTTTTATGATCAATTCAACTTGTTGGACTTCTATTCTTTAAATAAACAGCAGTGCTTATGGCCTCAACCCAAAAAGAATTTGAGAGATTCTTACCTTTCATCATACTTCGTGCACACTCCACCAGAGTTCTGCTTTTCCTTTCTACAACTTCGTTATGCTGTGGAGTGTGGGGTACTGTAAATTGTTGTACTATTCCATGATCTTTGCAATACTTGATGAAGTTCCCCAATCTGTACTCCCCCCCTTGATCTGAGCAGACGATTTTGATGGGTTTTCCTATTTTCTTCTCCACCATGTTTTTAAATTCCTTGAAGTATTCAAAAACATCACTCTTTTTCCTAACGAAATAAACCCATGTGTATCTTGTGCAGTCATCAATAAATAACAAAAATAATAAGCACCACCTAAGGACCTTGTCTGCATTGGTCCACAAACATCAGTATGTATAAGTTCTAATAGATCTATTTTTCTCCTATCGAGATTAGAGGGGAATTCATCTCTGTGCATCTTTCCTAATGCACAACCTTCATAAGAAGCATATTCATTCTTCAACATAGGGAGTCCTTCAAACATAATTTGTTTTTGTAATAACAACAAATCATGATAATTAATGTGACCATACCTTTGGTACCAAAGAGTTTCTCTAGGCATAGTTGCAGAAGTCAATGCTTGATGATTCTTGTTGGTGACATCAAGTTTGTACAGACTTCCAAATCTGACTCTTGAGGCAATAGTACTGTAATGATTCTGCAAGTCCTTCACTATACAATGTGTCTTGAAGAATTTGACCTTCAAATTCTGATTTGTAATGGTGAACAAAAAAATCAAGTTTTTCTTTATCCTAGGGACATACAAAACATTGTGAATGTGTCTGATAGTACCATTCGGAAGTGTTACCGGAATATCTCCATATCTCTTGATCTGATAAGAACGATCATATCCAAGATAAATATGGGCACCATTATGTGTTTCTTTAAAGTTTATATACCAATTCTTGTTACATCATTATGTGTTTCTTTAAAGTTTATATACCAATTCTTGTTACATGTCATGTGAATTGAACCTCTAGAATCAAAAAACCATGCATCAACATCATTAGTTTCAGTAGACAGTGCAACATTAGACACAAACAATTTGAAATATTTTGAATCAATATTCGGGTTTTCTTCTACAAAATGTCCTGAAAGTTTTCTATTTTTATGCCTAGCCTCATCATCATTTTTATTCTTATAACATTCTCTGGTAAGATGTCCAATCCTACCACAATAGAAGCACTTAGGTTCATTTCTATTCGATGGCATACCTTGATTTGACTTCCTCTGAAATGAATTTCCTCCTTTGTCTCCTTCTCGTGGTTTCTCTTTAGGGAATCTCTTCTTTGTCCACAATGATAAGTCTGAATTCTAAGGCTTCAAATTCACGCGCCTCTCTTCCTCTTGCAACAATATACCTATCAGTTCCTCAAAAGTAGGAGCTTTCTCCCTCGCTGCAAGGCCTATTATAAACATTTGATTGTCCTCTAACATTCCATTTAGGGCAACTGTGAAAAGATCAATGTTTGACACTTTTTTTCCTATATCTCCCAATTTATCTTTCATTTCTTTAATTCACCAAAAAAAAATACTAACAAGACTCATTTATATCCATTTTAATACTTAGCAATTTACCCTTTAGGAAAATAATGGGATTTGTATTATTAGTCCGATACAGATCTTTAAGTACTTTTTAGGTTTCACTAGAAGTCTTAGCATCTCTAATATGCAGAATTATGCTATCTTTAACAAACATTATCAACAATACCTTGGCCTTGGTCTCTCGCTTATCCCAATCTATGATTGTTGTCATTGTCGCACTTGCAGTCGCATCGAGTCGCGCTTCATCTCCTTTCGCGATCGTCCATACGTCATAACCTTCCATCAAAGTTTGCATTTTAAATTTCCAATTGATGAAATTCAACCCATCTAACTTGTTGGCTTCCTTGAGATATTTTTCTCCCAGCAGATTCGCCATCTCTGCAAACTTCTTCACTCAGCAAACTCGCGGCAAGATATGATACCAAGAGGTGCTTGAAGAACTATGGCGTTGTCAATTAAATCCCGCTACTCCGCTACTCAACAATGTAATCTCCGCAAATATTCGCAGTGATACCACGAGAGATCTCTTCTCACCTCCCAACAACACCACACAACGATCTTTCCACATGATGAGATGGTTGAAAACACACCCAGATCACGATTTTCCACACGATTTCTACAAATAACATTTTTTTATATGGAAGCGAGCAATTTTTTTATATGGTTGAGAATTCACTGTAGAGGGAATTGATAATCCTCCCACTGTTATCCAACCAGAATTCAAAGAGGGAAGCTCACCCCCACGTCACAGATAAATCTACAAAGGAAGCGCGCTGCGAGAGGCTCCTCCATGCTTCCGCTGCGCGACTGCGACACAACAACAACGAATGAATTTCGCTTCACAATTCCTTACGGCTTGGCGGTTATCATAGGAGGGGTGGTCGAAGCGCATGAGATCTCGTGTTCTGATCAAGAGCCAAAGAGGAGTCAACAACCAACTCGAATTGAAGCTCCATGTATGAAAGGTAAGACATCCAACTCGCGTTCTGATCTGGGCGCACTTTCCACGCCCTCTCACGCAGATTCCCTCTCCACGCCCTCTCACGCGATCTAGCTCTCGACCTCTCATGCGAAGCACCAACAGTGATCTCCCAACATCAACCAGCGATCGATGATCCACCTCAACATCGATACTCCTATGTCTGTGTGCAGCGAAAGGAGAGTAGGAATCCTCCTCAGACGCGATTTCTCCTCCAGCGCGGACGCTCCTCCAACACGAGGCGTGAGCAGGTTACTCTCACGCATATGCTCAAATCCACGTACAGATGCTCCAAGGATGGCAACAAGTTTTGCAACAATTATTTCGTTGGCTCTGATACCAACTTAAGAAATGAGAATGAA
>SNQJ01S0161706.1:0-21551 GCA_010110895.2 Picea sitchensis
GTTGCGCACAGGGTAAACCCTAGAATCTTTAGGACATAGGGCTAGTTGAACAAGTCATGGATATATCATACATATCTCATCAATAATTGGATTAGGCAAGGAAATGGAAAAAAAGAGTGGAATACTCAACTAGACTACCAGAAAAGGAAAATGGATATATTGAAAAGAATTATTCTAGAGCTCAAGAAAAAGAACGGAAAAAGGTTTGGATGTGAGGACTTGGATTATAAAGTTCATTCATTTTACCTTTGATTTAATAGTCGTTAAGAGAAAACATGTTACAAATTGGAATTT
The DNA here is from genome assembly GCA_010110895.2 of Picea sitchensis. Classification (NCBI taxonomy): domain Eukaryota; kingdom Viridiplantae; phylum Streptophyta; class Pinopsida; order Pinales; family Pinaceae; genus Picea; species Picea sitchensis. The sequence goes on from SNQJ01S0161706.1 coordinate 295, forward strand.
AAACTAAGGTGGAGAGGGAAACACCTATTCTTCACAACCACTCAAGCTATATTAATTTTACTATAAATATTTGTTGAAATATTGTAACTGAAAAGAATATTATACTTATTATTGAGTTATTATATTATAGATCAATCCCCTTTTGTGGATTGATCATGTCGGGACTCTTGTATGACCAAATCCCTTTTGTGGATTGGTCAAACCGTAAAAAAATGTTTTTAATTGAGACTTGGCCCCTAGTCCTAATTAAACTAGTTTTATCCATTAGTTGGAGAAGTCAGACCTACCCAATGAAGAGACACCACCCTAGCGCTCTTCATCTAGTTTAAATAAGAGAGAATAACACCTCATTCACTCATCTAGTGCGCAAGTTTGAGGGAAGTTGCAGTTGTCAAAATAAGGAAGAGAGAGGTGCAATGATCAGTGTTGGATATTCTCTTGTGTTTGGTCTTCTATTTTGGCATTGTATTGAAAATCTATATTAAGGAAGTTTTGTTGGGTTTTATCCCCCATAAGGGTTTCCCAGGATAAATGGTGTGTACCCTGTGATTGTGTATCTTTCAGTGATCATGATGATGCTACTATTTTATAGTAAATTGAAAAGACCTTAATAGAAGCTATAAATTTAACATGGTATCAGAGCTTGACTAAATAGAGCACCTTTCACTGGGTAACCAAAAACTTCACTATTGTCGTACAAGAAAATTAGGGATTATTGTTGGAAGAGAATTTCAACCTAAAAACTATCCTGGGAAGTTGTTGTGGGTGGGAAATCCCTCCTACGGACTAGCACTAAGGGTTTTATCATGCATGCAAAAATGACCTAAAGATTCTAAGGGTTTTATCATGCATGCAGAAATGACCTAAAGATTCTTACTTTTTACCACCATCCCATGCCTAGATCCCCATTACTCATATGTAAATAAAAGGCTCAAGAGATTAAGTTGACATACCTTATTCTTCGTGTTTGATGTCGATCCCTTTTTGCGCTTGGTCATTCTTTAACTGCAACTCTCCTCCCAATGATGACCTGCATTCACTAATGTCAAACAAAGAACTCCACATGAATTTGATCTATGAACCAACGGGTTAGAGAATTAATCAATCATACAATCAAAATTCCAATAATGACAATCTCATATGGCGGGACGGGAAAAAAATTCTTTTATTAACTTCACAATGATACCTTACAATGATGAAGTCAACTATTGCTCCTTGATCCTGGTCCTGGGCTCTTCTTCCACTGTCTTCCAACTGCTTTGCTCTATACTTCTCTTTGCACAAGGATGGCTAAAGGTTTGGACAAAGGGAATGCTCAATCGGGTATAGTTTCTTTACTATGATTATCCTCTTCCAAATGGGACCCCTAACCCTTCTTTTATAGGCTAGAAGGAGCTAGGTATTTGGTCTAATTTCTAGCCATGCATGGCCGAAAGGTTTAGTTAACTTACCCAAAGTTGTGTGTTCTATCAGAAAATTTCCTTTTTTCATGATTTTGTAGGTACACGTGGGTTGTCTTGGATCAACTAGCATGTACACGCATGCAGTAATGTAGCAGAGCGCATGGGCCTTTATAAAAGGGGTTTTTAAGAAGAGTTGTTCAACAGTGTTTTGGCAAAGAAGGAATCTCATATGGCCTGATGCCAGGTCAGCATGTCTGGTGCAAATTAGGGTTATAAAAAATGCCCCCCTAATGTGTGAGGTCAGAAGAGCATATGATAGCTGAAATACATTAACAATCTTCACCGATGTGCCGAACAAGTGAGCCCAGGGACCAGAAATCGGGAGGTGTCGTCTGCAAAATAATAATTGTCTCACCGAGGCGGGCATACCCATGCTCGAGATAAAATAAAATCATGGCTACCAATCAAATACATTGTAGATCCATGTCATATAACTATATAAAGTGTAGCCACAAGCAATACATAGTGGAGCTACATCTCGAAATCAAAAAGATATATGTGTAGATTATCCATCTTCTTAGAAGTTGCTAAGTCCTGATGGCTGGAGATGAGGTCTTTAGAGCTTGAGAAACAACTTCAAAATCTTCAAAAATCAGGTAAGAGTGTAATATGAGTGTGCGACTTCACTACGCAGAGGTCTTCGATGACTCGTCGGTCATGGACTAGAGAATCTTGATGATCAGACTGAAGGATTCATTGATTTCGAATAAAGACTTGATTGGAAGTTCAGGATAGCCGAGCATGAGGGCAACAGACAAACTACATAGGGGATGACTCAGGCTTGGTAAAAAAATCCCTTGGACAATAGCACGACAAATGATGAGACTCAGGTAGCATGGAATTAACATAAGTTTACGAGGCTAGAGGCAACGCAAACTCTCCATATGTTTGGAAGAATAACCAAATGGAGGAGGACACAACTCTATGTAGTGAGAACAACTTCCTAAGGTTGTATTAAATCCCAGGGTTTGACGAACAAACAAATAGATGTGCTTTATCCAAGGGTGACTCATTATACTTCCAATAAAGAAAATACTTTTCCCTTACTCTTTTTGAGGTATATTTGATTTTTTATTTTTTTATTTTTTTTGTCTTTTTCAATAATTTTGGAAAAAGAATAAAAGAATGTTACGTTACAAAGGAGGAATGAGTGTTGCAAACATACAAGTTCAGGGCACAGAGACAAGAATAATGTTCAAAGTAAGGACACTAGGGAAAAATCCTCCAGGGGCCAAAGGTGTCAAGACACAGAGGCAAAGTGCTACAGGGCTTGCATATAAGGCATGATTTAGATGGTTCAGTTGAGAGCAACATGGAGTCGGCATGAGGCCAAAGACACGGGTATGAAAATGCAATTAATAAAACACACAATGGTAACATCCTTCGATGTGAGTTTAACGATCCTAGAGAAGGTAAGCTCGGTGGTTTTTCATATTTAGAGAGTCTGAAAAACGTAAAAGGAGACACCACCAGGGTACCTTTTTCGAAGGTAGTCTAGTCGGTTCGAAAAAGGGGTAAACTAGCACTGAAAAGACGTCTATTCAAAACCATTTTAACGAGTGTGATATAGACAAGATCACTCGGCCATTTTTTCATTTTTAGGGAGTCTGAAAAAAGCTTAACTATGGACTCCGTCAGGAATGTTCTTCTGGACCATTTTAACGAGTGTGAAAGAATAAGTTCATTCGGTGATCTTTTCAATGTTAGGGAGTCTAAAAAGAGCTTAACTATGGACTCTGTGGGGGTTCCTTTTTCGTAAATTTATTCCCTCGAGCCCGAAAAAGGGTTAAAATTATACCTAAGAGTACTCTTCTAGAGAACTAAAGTTCCTTAGAGTATACCTTTGTTCATACATTTGACCACCACTAAAGGGGTAAACTATCACCGTATAGATGTGACTTCAAATTTCAGTTTAACGAGCGTGAAAGGCCACAAGATCGCTCGACAATATTTTCATGTTTAGAGGGTCTGAAAAGGGATTAAAAGAAGACTCGTTGGGGGCCACGACTCAAGTATGAAACTAGTTCAGGTAGAGCCCACTGTTAGGCTCAGACCAAGAGTCTCTTCGATAGTCAACTTGGGAAGTCTCCCTAAAGGGAAGAAAACACAAACCACAATGTAAGTCCTCCTGCGGGATAGAAATCGTAATCATGGCTTCAAGGATAGCCTCATCTGAAGGAAATTCAAAATCCGAGAAATCACGCAAACGAGGGTCAATAGTCCCAAAGGGTGAAGTAAACTGACCATACTCCATATAACGATGGAGGTTATGACTAGGACTGACAGATTCTATCAGCAAAGGATCACGATCACGAGAGCTTGAGGATGAACTAACAACGAGATTAGACTCAGAAGGAGACTCAATATTACTTGGACCAATAGGGGGAAGCAAGGGCTCCCATTCCCCCACTGAGTAAACCAAAGGATCAATTGTTGAGACCAAGTCTCGAGAAGGCAAACATGATTTCATAGGTTCCTTCTCAGAAGCAATTGAACATCGAGCATAAGATGCCACATAATTAACCCATGGTGGGGTAGAGTCTATATGAACGCTAGGAACATATAAAGGGGTAGTACGAAATAATTCTGAATTAGGATAGTGGTTATCAGATGCCAGCTGGTCGATAGTGATAATTCTTCCATTATGAGGGAAATGCATCACCTGGAAGAGTGTAGACACCACAACATTCATAGCATATACATAATCACTCTCGAGAAGCATATTGAAATCTAATGAGCCTTGCACCACTTTAACATCGACATGGACAATATTCCCACCTAACGAGATAGGAAACTGAGGAAGAACCCCCAAATATTCACTACGACATCTGTCAAAAGCCAACAGTTCAAGTGAAGAAGACACAAGCTCAGGAGATCCCAAGACTTTCCAAACCGAGGAGGATAAAATACTTGCAGAGGCTTCTTCATCCACAATACATCGATAAATGTTTGTTGAATTAACTTCAACCCTTATTTGAAAAGGTGCAGCATAAGGAATATGAGGCTCAACAAGGTCATTCCAATCAAAGGAAACCATCCTAGGGATTGGAGAGGGTGTGCTTGGAATGAGCGGAATGCCCCCTTGTTCTGAAAGTACTGAACTAGAAATGCTAAAAACATAGTCGGTAGACACGTCACTCCCCAAAAGAAGAGTGAGATCATCCGATGACTGCATCGGCATGACCACTTTCGCAACCATTGGCTGAATAGGTTGTGATAATACATGGTATAAAGGCATCTCACCTCCCAAAAGAGGAGTGGGATCAGCCAATGATTGCATCAACATGACCACTTTCTCAACCAATGGTTGAATAGGCTGAGAGACTACAAGGTCTAAAGGCAACTCACCCCCCAAAAGAGGAGTGGGATCAGTCGATTACTACATTAGCATGACCACTTACTCAACCAATGGCTGAATATACTGTAAGGAAAACTTAGAAGACTCATAATCAGAAGAGCTTGCAGATAAGGACCACAATATTTGTACCTTTGGAATGCCAGGGCATAAATGAGTAAGGTGATCTCCCTTGCAAATCTTACAAGGGAACATAGGCTTATGTCCTATCCATCTAGGTTTCTCAATAGAATCAATGCCCCCAGTATGACTGACAGTGGTTGGTTGCACATCTCTAACATGACTTGCAAAGGTTGGTGATGGGTCGATAACATGACTCGCAGAGGCTACAGACCTATTTCCAGTATGACTAGCAGGGACTGGACTTTTTCCCCCAGCATTACTTGCAGAGGGTGGGTGATTTCCCACAACATAACTTGCAGAGGTTGGGTGATGGTCTTCAATGTGACTTTCAGAGGTTGTTGACCTATCTCCAACATGATTCGCAGAGGTTGGTGATTTCTTCTTTCTATTCCTCCTCTTTCTATTTCGTTTAGACTTCCGGTTACTAGTAACTATACTTTCACCAGAGGCAGGAAAAGGAGGAGGAGAAGACTTTGCTGATGAAGAAACATCAACAGGGTGCCCATAACATAAAGTGCTTAACTAAGAAGCATCAAGAGAATTTTGGACATTTGGAATGGTACCCAACCAAATCAGTAATCCCACATTCAACCCAGGAATGTACAATGTGGCCATCAAAGGGACACCAACGTTTTCGAAGAAGGGAAAAGCACAAGAATCCCCTTGTGAAGGGGATCCTTGGTTAGTATCATCTGGAAATTTAGCGATGAAGATATTATGTATAGGTTCTCCCCTTGCGGGATTGTTCAAATCCAAAAAAGTCTCACACAATGACTCTAAAGAACCAGTGGTATCAAAACAACGCCTATAAAAGGGCGGCTCCATGTTTCTAAGCAGAAGACCAAAAAGTCCTCACGACCGACGAAGTGGGTGGTCTACCACCCTAGGTTAGAGACCCAAATCCACGAATGACTAACTCACTATGGAAAACTAGGGAGCACAGAGCACACACTAAAAGTTCCTAAAGGCAAATCAAGCAAACGACTAACTAGTTGGAAGAACAACTACACCAACCAACACTAGAGAAACTTAATGGTGCAAGTGAAACTAAAAAATGGAATAACCCTCTGGGTATACTCTGAAAATCATGGCTCGATGTCTGTCCTAGATACCACATTATACCCCTATAGTTACCATATATTTCACTAGAAATATAGGCAACTAGGTTGCCAGCACACGAACAGTCACCAAGCAGGTACAGTCGACAGTCGGGTAGACCACAATGAGTAGGGTATCAATCCTGAAACCTACCAAGGGTATCGAAAGTAAGTGGTCTGGAAGACAACTGAGGACCTCAAATGGATTCGATACCCATGAAGCTCTGTGACAAATTCAATCAACGAAATCCCAAGACAAACCCTCTATATGTGTTCTCCACTACGATTGGTCCCGCTTTGGAGGGTTTATCTTTGCTACCTTTTCGCACGCGACCTCATGTTTATCCCCTGTGTTAGAGGGGGGTCCCTGATAAATTTCATGATACTGGACTTCTACACTCCTTAGCACATACTCGTCTCTTTTTTTTATATCCTTGAAGAGTTTCCTCTCCAACCTAAATCAAGGCTCTATCCTAATCTAGTTGATGGACCCTACAAACATAAAGTCTAGTCAATTTTAATTAGCATTCCTTTTACTGGATTGATTTACTCAAAAGAGTACGGTAGTGCAACTGATGGTGTTAGGAATCTTGCGAAAAATGATGAAACTTATATGAAGACTGGCAAAGAATGATTATAATTCTTTTTTCTTTTTTTTTGAAATGCTTTTTAAAATTAGAAGAAAACACAATGCTATGCTAATTTCTTTTTCTTTTTCAAATAACAATGCAAAGAAAATGCTAGGAAAGAAAGAGATCTAACAAACTAATTTTTTTTTTGTTTATATTTTCTTCCAATCAAAGAAGAAATAACAAAATATTCTAAAAGAAACTGATGAATGCATGATTCATGCCGCCCCCCAAGAAATGCAACTCATTTTTCTTAAAATGTCAAGATAAAAATAAGTTAAAAAAGCTAGGAAACACAAGAAATCTTCTAAATGAAAAAGAAAGCTATAATAGAGTCCAAACCTAAGCTAAGATGCTATGGCAGAGACCACGAACCCTGAGAGGTATAATTCTTGACAAGGAAAGGATGGCTGCCTCTCCTTAAACGAAATTTTTTTCTGAACATGCATGCTGCCGATAGTTCAACATCCAACATCTGCATGCGAGTTGTGTAAGGTTAGAGTGTGTGTACATGCATGCAGACCTTATGCAGGCTATGTGTACTTCTGCAACTCTTCAAAAAATGAAACTACAAGCAATCAAGCACTGGAAAAGACTACTGGTATTGAGAACCAGAATCTCTTGAGGACTCAGAAACTTACTTTGATAGAAAAAGAAAACAATTGAAGGAAAATTTCATAGAACAAACCAATCTGAGGTAAAAACTAAGCTGTATACTGCAAACAACAAATACTAGAAAGATTTCCATAAATCCCCTGAGAAGGATCATTCTTAACAAGGGAGAGGATGACTGCCTCTCTAAAAGAAATTTTTTGGAATCATACACACGACTGGCACTTTCTTAGCTAGCATGTACACGCAGGCTGTGGGAAGGTAGGGCATAGGTACATGCCTACAAACCTTATACAGGACGTGTGTACCTATGTGGGTCTAAAAAAAAAATGCAGTCAAGCAAAGAAACAAAGATAACTGGTATGGAAGACCAGAATCTCTATTAGCTCAGACTTTTGCAGAAACTTTAAAAACAAGAAATGAAACCAGTTCTTAAAAATACCCAAGAAAAAACATTCCCAAAAACCCTAGAGATCCCCAGTACAGTCCCCAATTCTGTTGTGAGTGGGAAATCCCTCTACGAACTAGCACTTAGGGTTCTATCATGCATGCAGAAAAGACCTAAAGATTCCTACTTTCTACCATCATCCCGGACCTAATCCCCATTTTTCTTAAGCAAATACGTAGTTAAGAAAGTCAAGTGAGCATACCTTATTTCGAGTGTTTGATATTGATCATTCTTCAGGCTTGGTTGCTCTTTGACTGCAGCTCTCCTCCCAAGGCTGACCTGCATTCACACAAGACAAACAAAGAACTCCACATGCATTTGATCTACAGATTAATGGGTTAGAGATTTAATCAACATGTATGGAATAAACCATGAAAACCTCATATGGTGGGACGGGAAAATAACTTCTTTATTATTAACTTCACTAAATCAACTTACAATGATGAGGTCGGCCACTGCTCCATGACATGGTCATAGGATCCTCTTCAACTATCCTCCAACTTCTTTTCTCTATAATTCTCTTTGCACAAGGATGGCTAAAGGTTGGGACAAAGGGAATGCACAATCGGGGATAGTTTATTTACTATAATTCTCCTCCTTCCATATGGGACCCCTAACCCTTGTTTTATAGGCTAGAAGAAGCTAGGTATTTGGTCGAATTTCCAACCATGCATGGACGAAAGGTTTAGTTAACTTACCCAAAGATGTGTGTTTCGTTAACAAGTTTACTTTTTTTGTGCTTTTGTAGGTACACGCGGGATGTTTTGGGTCAGCTAGCATGTACACGCATGTAGTAATGTAGCAGAGCATGTGGGCCTTTATAAACGCGGTTTTTAAGAAGAGTTGTTCAATAGTGTTTTGGCAAAGAAGAAATCTGAGATGGACTGATTCCAGGTAAGCATGTATGGTGCAAATTAGGGTTATAACAGAAGTGCACCCTAGCCTAGATAACTCATTGGAATCTTGAGTGCACCTTTTTAGTGGCCATAGCCTTTGAAAAGTGAAACCCTAGTTTTCACTAGTACCAGAAAACTAGGAAACCAGAACTAGTACTCGAAGTACTAGTCCAGATTTGCATAGGTCCAATTTCAAAGGATAAAATTTGGATTTTTTGAAAACCGACTACACCAACCTACTCACCTTAGCCAAGCACACCTCCTGGTAAGTTCGGATTAATTCCTGAGCACTTTCAATTTTTGGTCACTTTCCTAGCTCCAGGTCAAGATGTCTGCAAGCACCAAGCTTGTTGAAAATTTAGAAGGTGTGGATAAATTATGTTCCTGGAAGTATAGGATTGCACTCATTCCTGAAGAGAATGACCATGCAAGATTCATCAAGGAAAATGTACCATAACCCACAGATGCTACAACTAAAGAAAAGTACAAGAAGGATATGGTTAGGGCCAAAAGAATCATAGTAGACTATATTAAATGCCACTTCATCCCTCAAGTGTCTTATAAGAATTGTCCAAAATAAATCTGTGATGCCCTAACCAGAATGTATGAATGAAGGAACATTAATTGAAATATGAAATTGATAACCCAACTCAAGAATAAAAAGATGCAGAAAGGAGAAACTGTTCATGACTATTTCTCTAGGGTTTCTCAATTCAAGGAACAACTAGAAGAAATTGGAGACAACCTATATGAATATGAACTCATAATGAAAACTCTTAATTGTCTCACAAGACCTTGGGATGCCTTCATCCAAACTCTCTTTGCAAGAAAGGAGAAACTCCAATTTGATAGTATTTGGTAAGAATCTGTTCAAGAAGAATCGATAGTAACTAACCGAGTAGCATTTTTTTAAGGGATGAATATCAAGACATAGTTTCTCATGATAAAGGAGGAAAGAGAAGGTATCACTTGAAGAAGAAGATTCACCTACACAAAAAATCTCACCCACCAAGGAGATTCCATAAATTTCAGAAAGGTGAAAGAAGAGAAAATGATTTATCCTCTTGTCAATGTTACCATTGTGACAAGATGGGACATATTGCTAAGAATTGTCTAGCTAGAAGAGAAGAATAAAATAAGATAAATAAAAAAATACACCATGCCCATGCAGTTGAAGATGATGAGCCACCAATGAATATGATTAAAGAAAATATTGAATACTATGTCTTATTCTCTTCCCTCTCAGGATTTGTGTCACTTGGAGAGAACACTTGGCTCATATATAGTAGTTCTTCTAAGCACATGATAGGCCAGAGAGACATTTTTTCTAACCTTATAGAAAATACATTTCCCCAAAAATTTACACTTGGAGATGATTACTAGTACCTTATCAAAGGAGTGGGAGAATCCACCTACAAACTTGATTCAGGGACCCCAATGAAGATGAAGGATGTACTATATGTACCAAGTTTGAAGAATACTTTTCTTTCTATCTCAGCTTTAGATAAGAAAGGCTTCAGGGTTGCATTCATAGATGGTGAATTCCTCATGTGGAATAAAGGAAAAACCATAGAAGATGTGATTCTTACTGGAACAAAAGAAGATGTCCTGTAGAAATTATAAGGTCACTCAGATGCATCTTTGACTCACTCCACTGAGATTCCATGTAAAAAATTTCATAGAAGACTAGCTCACATCAACTACACAGCCTTACCATATGTGAGCAAGGCAGTTACAAGTCTACCAGAATTCAAGGTTGACCATGAAGGTGTGTGTAAGGGATGTGCAAAAGGAAAGAACATAAATAATCCTTTCTCGAAGAGTGATTGTAAATAAGAAAGAATCTTGGAGCTCATCCACTCAAATGTATGTGTCCCAATTCCATCAAACTCTCTTAGTGGGTATGTATACTATGTGTCATTTATTGAAGACTATTCTTGCAATACTTGGGCTTAGTTATAGAAATCAAAAGATGAAGCGTTTGGAAAATTCAAGGAATTCAAAGACTTGATAGAGAATCTCCCTGAAATAAAAATCAAGATACTTAGGTCAGATAATGGAGGAGAATACACCTTAGAATAATTTCTATGTTTTTGAATATATGTCAGGATTAAGAGGGAACTCACTACTCCCTACAATCCTCAACAAAATGGTGTAGCAGAAATAAAGAATATAACTATAATGGAAGAAGTGAAGACTATGATCCATGATTAAGATCTTCTAATTCACTTATGGGCTAAATTAGCAAGAACAACAGTATATGTCAAAAATAGATTATCCCATAGTGCACTTGGGTTCAAAACCCTTGAAGAAATGTTCTTTGGAAAGAAGCCAACAGTAAGCCATCTCAAGATATTTGGTTTTCCAGTGTTTGTACACATTCCTAAGGAAAGGGGAACCAATATGGACCCTTGAGGAAAGAAGAGAATATTTGTTGCATACTATGAAGTCTCTAAGGCCTTAAGAATTTACATACCAGGTTACCATCATATTGAGATCGGGAGAGATGTAACCATTGATGAATATGAAACACTCAAGAAATAAATGAGATACCAGCTTGAAGAAGTATATGAAGAAGTATATGAAGAAGATCATATAGCTTCCAGAGTTGCAGAACCAGTGAGGGAAGTCATAGTTACCCTTGATGATGAGATTCAATAAAGGCATGATATGATAAAATCTCATGAACCTCCTCAAATGGAAATATCTCACAAGAGAAATCCATCTTGGTAATTGGAATTCATTCAATATGGAGAGAAGTATGGTGCCCCAGAAGGAACCATGAGACAAATCAAGAAACCTAAGCCATTCTCTAGTTATATGGATTTGATGTGATATCATAGAAAATGAGCCTACTTTCTTTGAAGAATCCATTCAAAAGAAAGAATGGGCAGATGTCAGGATGTAAGAATACCAATCCATTATAAATAATGATGTATGGTAAATAGTTCCCATACCGAAGAACAAAGACGTGGTATCTTCCAAATGATTATACAAGATAAAACATGTTGTCGATGAAAGTATTTAAAAACATAAATCAAGGTTTGTAGCTCGTGGATTTTCTCAAAAGGAAGGAATTGATTACAAAGAGATGTTTTCTCCTGTAGCCATATACACTTCTATTAGAACCATCATATCTCTTGCAGTAAAGATGAAGTGGAATTTACACCAAATGGACATGAAAACAACCTTCTTAAATGGTCTCATTTAAGAAGAAGTGTATATAGAACAACCTGAAGGGTTTGAAGTTGAAGACAAAAAGAATCATGTTTTCACGTTGAAGAAAGATATGTATGCATTTAAGCAAGCTCCTAGAACTTGGTATGGAAGAATTGACAATTTTTTTGCGAGCTTGGGCTTTACCAAGAGTAAAGTTGATTATAAACTTTACATGTAGGTTATAAATGATGAGAAATTTATATTGTTGTTGTATTTGAATGAATTATTCTTAACTGGAGAAGAAAATCTCATCATTGATTGTAAAAAGAATCTCATTGTAGAATTTGTGATGAAATACCTAGACCTAATCCACCATTTCTTAGGTCCATGGATGATTTTAGGGGCTAAATTTCGCTCATGGGATAATTTTCCATGGTTTTTCAAAAAACAAGATTCGCTATCTTCAAAATTATTTGCCCAAATTCTATAGGATAAAATTATTTTACCTTAAAAATCGCCAATTTTTTTTTAAAAATATATAAAATACTTAGAAATTTGAATATTTTTACAAAAATATCGCCAAACATTTATAGTTGACATATGAAGTATTAGTAAGATTCGCCAAGGTTTCTACATTTTAAAATAAATTTATGTCCTTAAAATCATCCCTGCTTAGGTCTTGAGGTTTGACAGAGCCCGGAGAAGATCTCCCTTAACTAAGGGAAGTATGCAGTTGAAATACTGAAGAGGTTTGATATGTTGGAGTGTAAATCCATGAACACACCCATGGAAAAAAGGTTGAAGCTTCTGGTTGATACTTTGGAATAATTGGTTGATGCTACACTATACAAACAAATCATTGGATCGTTGATTTATCTGACGAATACCAGGCCTGATATATGTTTTGTTGTGAACAACTTGATTCAGTATCTGTTAGATCCCAAAAATTTTCACCTTGTTTTATCCATATGGATATCGATGGCCACCCACCTTTTCCAACTGGCTCAAAACAGTTTTCTGGCAATTTTGGCAATTTACTATTTTTAGCAGTTTTAACTTCTGGGGCCATTTTGAGGGCCTAAATAAAGGTTTTTTAGGATTTTCCCAAATAAATGATATCTGAATGAATTATTGAGGCCCCAAAATTAATCTCCTCGACAATACCTTTCCAACGGTCTATCATACGCCTAAAAGGGATATCGTAGGCAAAAGTTACGACCCCGGGAAGTTAATGTACTAACTTACCCAAACATGGCCCACATGACTTTTGGCGTTTCATATCCCAGGGTTAGGTATTTGGATGTCTAAGTTTTTTGGAATTCCTGTTTATTGTAAAAAGGCCTTCAGAGCCTCATTTTAATCATCTTCTTGTGAATGAGTGCAACCGTCACATCTCTTCTCAGAGATAAGCCACCACCATTCCAGCAAGCTTGTTTCCACTGCATTTTTACAGTTTCAGCTTATTTCCTTATTGAATAGAAAACCAGTTTTACTGTATCTCTGTTATTTTTTGTTAAGTACCTGTTAATAATCTGTATTCATTTTTTTTTTCTCATAAAATATGGATCAGTGGTATAAGAGAAGTCTTCTCCTTGTCGTCTTAATGGATGTCCCCAATGAGGTAAGAGTACAAAGAGTTGGGTCTCGCTTATTTCTCTTGAGGATAAAATATCTCACACACCCAAGCGAACTCTCATGGAAAGAGAAAATAAATATGACAGGGCATGAGATCCTTTCAAACTTTTGATTGAGGAAGCCCTCACGCAACAAAGGAACGAGATGATGGATAGTTTCGCACAAATCCTTCGGCGGCTACCAACAGGAAACACATCTTCTTCGAGTGGAGGCGCCACCCCCTTCAAGGTACAAATAAACTTTGATATTCCTATATTTGAAGGTCAGATAGACGCAAATGTTGTAGACAAGTGGTTGAATCTACTAGAAGGGTATTTTTTTGTCCGTAACTTTTCGAATAAAGAAAAGATTACTTTTGCGCTCCTCAAAGTCTATCCCCATGTCAAAGATTGGTGGGAAACTTTCTGTGAGCAAAAGGAAACAGAGGAACCATCATTATTTACAATCACGGCCACCTGGGATTCCTTCAGGAATTCTATTAAGGAACAATACCACCCTGTCAGAAGTTATGATGACTTGTATACCAAACGGACCACATTGTGACAAGAAAGAGACCAAGCAGTGCCAGATTTCACAAATATCTTTCATACCTTGCGCACCAACCTAGGTATCAAATATTCAGAGTGACATCTGGTGCTCAAGTATCGTGGCACTCTGCATATATACATCCATACCGAAATGGAAGTTTTGGACATCTCATCCTTGGGCGCAGCCTACCGATATGCTGTCAAAATCGAGCAGAAGCTTAAACAAAAGACGTGACAATTTGGGCCCGGGAACCCTTCACAAAAAACCCCAGGAAAGGGCGGCCCCAACCCACAGAACAAAGGATAGAGAAAATATGGACAGTATCAAGACAACCAGTCCAATACACAAGAAAATAAGGACATCAGAAAGACAAAGAAATATATTGGGAAGTGGTGCCACTTCCATAAGAGCCCTTGGCATAACACCGCTGATTGTCGCTCAAAGCAGTCATTGATGGCCGAAGTGAAAGCCTCTAAATCATATGTAGTTTCAGACTCTGAGATAGAACCAGAAAGGGGAAGAAATATCATTGACATTGATGAGCCAGAAGAAGGAGAACGCCTCTTCCATTCATAGATGTGGGTAAAATGCACCCCACTGCACTTCGTTGTGGATAGTGGTAGCCAGAAGAACCTCATCTCAGTAGAGGTCATCAGGTGGATGGCCCTACTGAAAACACTGCACCCACAACCCTACACCATTGGATGGCTCCGCTAAGGAAGCGATCTCTGCGTCACCCAACAGTGTCGACTTTCATACGACATCAAGCCCTTCAAAGACAAGGTATTGTGTGTTGTTTCTCCTCTCAAAGTTTGTGATGTTATTTTTGGCCAACCTTATTTATGGAAACGTCATGTTGTATATGAGTCTAGGCCTCATAGTGTTATTATTACTTTGAATAGGAAATTGTATAGGATACCCTAGGCAGTCCCACCTAGTGCTATTTCCTTGATCTCTGCTAAAAAATGCAGGAAGGTCATCTCTCAGATGGGGAAGTTTGTCTTCTTCGTGATTCGCTCTCAGAATAAGAGAAAGATCACAGCCACATCTAGGGTCTCTACGGCTGAACTCTCCACATAGTAGAAGCAAGTAGATAAGGTCATGGAAGAATACTCATATATATTCTCCTCACCTACCGGGGTACCTCTTCACTACCACGTCAAGCACCTCATCGATATGACCCCCAACACACCACTTCCCAATGGGTTAGTCTATCGCCACTCTCTGTTAGAGAATGATGATATAAAGAGACAGATCCAAGAACTTCTCCACAAGGGGCACATCCATCCCATCTCATTGCCTTGTGGGAGCCCAATCATGTTGGTACAAATGAAAGATGGAACCTAGCGACTCTGCATTGATTACCGGGCTCTGAATAAAATCACAGTAAAAAACTAGTACCCGATTCCTTGAATCGACGACCTACTTGATCAACTCATGGGGACCAAATAATTCAGTAAGATTGATCTAAATTTTGGCTACCACCAAGTTCAGATAGAACAGACAGATATATGGAAAACCGCCTTCAAGTCAAAGGAAGGCCTTTTTGAATGGTTGGTCATGCCCTTTGGTTTGAAAAATGCTCCAACCACTTTCATGAGGATGATGGACGATATCCTATGACCATTCACCAATAATTTTGTAGTGGTTTATCTGGATGACATTCTCATTTATAGCAAGACTTGGGTTGAACACTTGCATTGTATTCAATAGGTTCTACACACCCTGCGACGGAACGAGCTATATGCCAACTTGGAAAAATTCTCCTTCGGCATGGACAGGGTCCATTACTTGGGATACATAATTGATCAGCATGGTGTACATCTAGATATATCCAATATACAAGTCATCTGTGACTGGACAGCCCCAACCACACTCACTGAGCTTTGGATCTTCTTAGGCCTTGCCAATTTCTACCACAGATTCATGTTGGGATTCTCCCATATTGCATGGGCCCTTAGACAAATAACTAGGGGTGGTGGTAAGGTGAAATTTGTGTGGGGTCAGTCCCAATAACAAGAGTTCAACAATTTGAAGCAACCCTTGTGCTCAGGTCCAGTACTTTCACTACCAGACCTGTAGAAACCCTTTGAGATCGAGACAGATTCTTCAAACTATGTGGTGGGCATCGTTCTCACTCAGCATGGCCACCCCGTGGCCTATCATAGTGAGACACTATCAGATGTTGTATGTAAGTACCCTACTTATGACAATGAAATGTACTCCATTGTCCCAACCTGTCGTCAGTGGAGACATTACATTCCTAGGAAGGAGATAGTCATCCACACAGATCATAAGCCACTGTAGTTCCTATAGACACAAGTAAAACTGTAGAATGATCGCCATCAAAAGTGGTCCACATACTTGCAGCAATTCCACCTCAACATCAATTATAAAATAGGAAGCACCAATCATGTCGTTGATTGCCTGAGCAGACCGCTAGTCGCGGCACTCACCATGGTGCTAGACTCCTGTAGCCATGAGACCTATGGATGGACCCAAATCTATGAGACAGACTCGAACTTTTCCACCACCTACCAAATGTTGGGTGCAAACGCATTTGTCCATAATTTCCATCTTCAGGATGGGTTGTTGTGTCGTCTGGGTCATATATGTGTTCCATCAAGCGAGCGATAAAAGCCAACATGGGAAGCCCACTAGAGTCGGGTGGCAGGACACTTCAGTGTCGAAAATACATTGGCGATGCTATAGAAACATTTCTACTGGCCAAAAAATCGACAGGAGGCCAGCAAGTATATCAGATCCTGCACTGCCTGCGCTATTGTCAAACCGACCACTAAGAAACAGGGCCTGTACACCCCTCTTCCTACTCCTGACAGGCCATGGGAATCCATCTTAATGGACTACATCTCGGGCCTCTTGTCCACCAAGCGAGGAAATGACTGTGCTTTTATGGTTGTTGATCACTTTTCTAACATGGCGATTCTAGTTGCCTACAAGAAGAACATCACAGCAGAGGCCACTACCAAGCTCTTCTTTGAACGAGTCTGGGTGCATTTTGGAATCCCACAAACCATTGTATTAGATCGAGACAGTTGATTCCTCAGCACATTCTAGTCGAGCCTCTGGTCACTGCTAGACACCAAGCTCACCAAATCCATAGCCTTCCACCCCCAGACAGATGGCCAAACTGAGGTAGTCAATTGAATGATTGTGCATATCCTTCACATGTATAATTCAAAGCACCCTGTTACACTTCAAAATTACTCACTTCGATAGTGTCACAAGTGTCTTCATTACAAGTTTTGTAAGTGTCGCATCTTAGCCTCAAGTGTTGCATCTTGACTGCAAGTGTTTAAAGTGTCAAAAACAATATACTTCCATCTTACGTATGTCATGCTTCTAACGACATCATGAAGACACTTAAGACACCCCAAAAACTAGTTTTGAAGAAGAGAAGTCACTTGACAGGCAGTACAAACCTTTTTCTATTCTAAAAACCAAAACAAAAGTGGATTTTGGAGAGGAACGCTCCCCTACCCACTGTCAAGGAGTGTTGGCGCTCCCTGAGACTCTTTGGGGGAGTGTTTGAGCACCCTGTGCACCCTTTTATGGGAGTGATACCCTTTTTTTTGCAAATTCTGGGTTTGTTGAGGCAAATCAGGGAAGAATCCCTCAACTCCTGAAGGTAGTTGGATTCAAATAGATGGTCAAGGCATGATATTAGGGAAGATCCTCAACTGAAAGAGAGAAATCCTCAACTTATCCCAAAGATATCTCAAGTGGTTGGACCTCTCCAAGGTTATATAAGGAGGTCTTCTCATGGTGAAAGGTATAATGGATATTGGGAATTACATCAAACTTATGATCTCATGAGTGATATTCCATCAAAGAAATCAGTGGAGATTACTTGAGCAAAGGGGTTGGACAAGGAGAACTGGAAGAAGTTGTTGAACCTTCATTCAAAGGATTGTAAGTACTTTTACTTGTTCTCATTAATATAATCAATGCTTGGACTATTTATTTCAAACTTGTTCTTGTTCCATATGAGTTTTTCTGTAGTAGATGGATCTATGATTGAGTTAATCTCAATAGAGTAGGAATTCCATTGTATCCTTGTTTGTTTTACAGGGCCTATCAGGGAGCTAAGGATCGAAGCTCGAACAGGACTTTGCAAGGAAAAACGTCGCTAATAAGGTACATATCTTTCTCCTTATCTTTCATTCATTATCTTGATTAGATCTAAAAGGAAGTTAGTTTCCATGTTAAGAACTTTTCTGTCTTGGTCTTTGGAGTCTAGAGACCAAGAAGGATTCCACTTGTCCATAGGGGGATTCACCTACAACAGAAATTGGCGAATCCACTGGGGAGGAGATCTGATTTTTGTTCCATTCCCATATCTTGTTTTGGCCATTTTCCCACTCATTTGACCTTCTCCATATTGTTTTTTTTTATTCTTATATTAGTTTGATTGCCTCTTTATGCCATCATGATCACCCTGATTGACTGAATTTTCTTGATTTCTTGAGTTTCTGGGCATTTTTCTAAGATTTTGCAGCAAAGCGCTCCCCTTCCCTTGTTAGCAGAGTGCCAACACTCCCCGGTGGTCCTACACAGGGTGTTGTAGCGCTCTGGTACCCCTTACACCAAAGAATTATCCCATTTTCAGTGAAAAACCCTCTAGTTTTTCAATTCCTGGGTTTAGTTTTTGCCTTTTTCATTTGCTCAGGGTCTCATACTCTCAGTCAATATTGGTATTGGCCTTCAATACCCTGTTTTCTAAGGATTCATCCTCTTTTGTTTGGATTTTTTGACATTTTCCCTTACTTTGTAATAACTATTTGTCCTTCGCGATTTGGAGTCAATTTGTCATTTTCTTCTCGTTTATTTGAGTGAGTGAAACATTTGTGAGTTTCAAAAGTATTTTGTAATTTTCTTTATGATATTTGAATCATATTTTCTAAGCTCTTTCTGGCTTTCCGTTTCTTGTTTGATCATAACAAGGGTGTCTTTTGGCTTATGTGAAGTTTTCTTCTAGATTGCTTAAATCTCACAACTCTTGAAGTCTGATTAGCATAGGAAGCTTTACATCTACTGGTTATTAGTCACATATAAACATTTTGGCATTGCATTGGATTCCTTATTGAGGACTATTGCATGAGGTCATTGCATCTTAGTGTTTGACAGTGAAAAGAAAATCTTTCTCCTTCCCTTAATTAGACATCCATTGAAAGAAAATATTGATTATCATTTCTTATGCATGTTTTGGGAACTAAGTCATAATATCATCAATTTTCACTCTCATACACCTCTGAGTAAAAAATAGCCACTAAAATCAATGCTTAACTAAAATTTATCAGACTTTTTTACATCTTTGTTAGCAAACCTACATTATTTTAAGGTGTAGGGCTTTGGAATAGGTTGAAATTATAACTTTCCAAAGCTATCAAACAAACTTAGCATCTTGCGATAGGGAGAGAAAATCCAATTTTCGTATAGGCTTTCTGGGATCCCCCTCTCACACAGGGGTTACGCACGAGGTCACATTCGAGTGAGTTATGGAGATTATCCCTCCATGGTTCAACTGTTTATAGTGGTCGGATCGTATATTGGGGGTCACTTGAGGGTATACCCACGATTATGTGTGGGAGCCTCTCGAGTTGATTTTGGAGTTGTTATCCTGCTCATACATTTGGATCAGACTATCAACCATACCCGCACAGGGGCTGACTGTGAGTTGGTGACCTTAGTAGCCATAATCTTTAGGGTCTCACACAAGGTGACGGTGAAGGGAAGTCTCACTGTACCTGGAACAGACGTTGGTCAAACTCACTCGAGCTCCTTGGAGGGTAAATCCACAATTACTGCGTGGAAGCTTGCACCAAGGTGTAAGTCCATTAGGCATGTCTCCAATGTAACCGATCCACCTTCTCTACCCCTTCCTCTTCCTATTTTTATCTCGCAATGTTGGATTTCATCACCAACTAGTGGTTTCATTGTGGGAAGATTTTGTTTGATTGTTTGCTTCTCATATTCATAGCATGTGTTGGTTGTGTTAGTTAGTGGACCTTAGGTTGAGTCAGTATTAATGGAATCAAATCCTGAGAGTACCAATGGAGTAACCCCTTCTCCTGGGGAACCTTATAACTTCCCTTCGTTTGGAAACTTTGGTCCTCTGTACATTTCCACACTGAGTCCTCCCAATGTTTCAACTGCACCTAATACTTTAGATGTCAATACACGACCCACACATAAACCTCATGTCTAAATTTCACTTTCTTCACCCATTAAGTCTCCTTCCCTTTCTCCTTCTTCGCCTAGTGAAAGCTCTAAAACAAGTAGCCAGGTTGATCAGAAGAAGAAGAAATGGAAAGAGAAGAAGAAGAAGAACCTGAAAAGGAACAAGGCTCCAACAACATTAGATGTTGAATCCCAACAACCAGCTACTATTAATAGTACTGGGAGTGTTGATGAGGTCAACAAGATTAAAATGAAGAATCTGAAACCCAAATTCCCTTCTAGTCTTTGTAAGGGTGACCACTTTCTGAGGGATTTCCCTGGTATTCTCAAGGTATTAGAAATTGGGTCCACCATGTCATTGGCCTCTGTTGGTCATGTCAGTGATACCCTGTCAACTAGTGGTGTTAAGGTTTGTAAGAAGAAGACAAATGTCAAATCCCCTTGTATTTTATGCAAAGGTGATCATTATTCTCACCTTTGTCCTCGCATGGACGAGGCTTCTTCTCTTTTGGAAAGACTTCAAATTCCAAAAGGTTATCGTAAGATTTCCCCAAACCCATCGTTAGTTGATGGAATGGCCAATCTGGTTCCATCCCCGGTCAATCTGGATGATCAAGTGGTCAATCTACTTTCCTCCTCAATTGAACCACAAAACCAAGTAGTTGATCCAGTTTCGTCATTGATTAGCCCTAGTCTTCATCAAAAGAGTGTAACCCAAGTAGTCGATATATTTTCATCCTTGGTCGACCCCACTCTCCCGTTAGAGAGTGACACCAAAGAGGTCGATCCATTTCTGCCCGTCGACCCCATCCTTCCCTTGGAGAATGAAACCCAAGTGGTTGATCTAATTCTATCATTGGTCAATCCCACTCCTCCTTTGACGAGTGCCAAAGTGGTTGATCCAGTCCCTTCCTCAGTCAGTCCCACCCTTCATATGAAGAGTGTCAAATTGGTCGATCCAGTTACATCATCGGTCAATCCCACTCTTCCTCTGAAGAGTTCTAGTGTGGTCGATCTGATCCCATCATTGATCGATCCTACTCTCCCTCTAGAGAGTAAACTCGATACTTCCCACATTTTTCTCGTTGATACAGAATCTACTGTGCTGGGG
>SNQJ01S0161707.1:0-21551 GCA_010110895.2 Picea sitchensis
ATGGTTGTTATCCCACTGTTTAGCTCATAGCCTGATAATAAGTCTCTTGATTGTCTCTTAGACCCTACATTGTACTGGTCTAGTTACAATCTGTTCTTCACCCACTTTAAAGCTATCTGTTGATTAATCAATCTTTGAGAGCATTGTCTATTTGTTTATCATTTTCATGTTTGAATGCCATAAGCTATATTGAGTTGTCCCATTGATCCACATTCACAAAATACAAAAACATTCATTTCTTAAGTTACCAATCACCTTTGGTCTACAACCACAAAGGGTTTCTTGGAGTGATAAAATTGACCACTCTAGACTTCACAAAAACCTTTATTGTGGAATGTGATGCCTCTGGAAATGGAATTGGTGTTGTCCTAATGCAAGAAGGAAGGCCCCTGGCTTTTGAAAGTTGACCACTCAAGGGAAAGAAATGAGAAAGAAATGATGGCAATACTACATGCATTGAAGAAATGGCGTCCTTACCTAATAGATAGGCACTTCAAGGTCAAAACAAATCATGATAGTCTTAAATACTTCTTGGAACAAAGACTATCTTCAGGAGGAAGAACAACAAAATGGGTAACCAAAGATATTGGGTTATGATTTTGAAATCATCTATAAAGGGGAAGCAAAATGTTGTGGCGGTGCACTCTCAAGAAAGGATGAAGATGTTGAGTCCTTTCTATGTGCTATCTCGATCATCAACTTAGATTGGATAATAGAAGCAAGGGATGAATGGAAGAATGACAAAAGGTGTGAGCTCTCATTCAAAGGTTGCGGTGAGGATTCTAGTGCATGAGATACATTTGTGGAAAAATGATTCACTATGGTACAAAGATTGCTTATATTTATGAAATTCCCAACTCAAACAAAGGGTACTATTGGAATTGCACCTCTCTCCAGTAGGAGGGCACTTTCGGGGATTTGAAAACCTATCATAGAGTTAAGAAGGATTTTTGGGATGGCCTTTGAACACCCGATGTTCAAAGGTTTGTGTGAGAATGTTTGGTTTGCCAACAAATAAAATTGGAAACAATTAAGATCTAAGGTCTTTTACAACCATTATCCATCCCAAGTTAGGACTGGGAGTTTCCATGGTTTCATCATGGGGTTACCAAATTATGAAGGAAAGTGTCATCATGGTGATTGTTGATAGGCCCGACAAGAAATGCAGCACACTTTTGTGCACTCTCTCATCCCTTCAAAGCTGAATGCAGTTACCCACTGCATTCATAGAGGCAGTTCAAAAGCTACATGGCGGCCAAAAGATTATTGTAAATTGTGAGAGATCCCATCTTCCAGCGGATGTTTTGGGCAATTATTTTCTTGTTTGGGTACTCAATTGGCTCATAGCTCATCTGTCATCCTCAATCGATGGACAAGTAGAGATAGTGAACAAATGTCTAGAAGGCTACCTTAGTTGCTTTGTCTGTGATAACAAACACAATATGGTTCAAATGGTTACCCTTGGCGAGAATGGTGGTATAACACTTCCTTTCATATTGCAACAAAAATGACACCATTGCCACTTTATGGATACCACCCTGCTATCACTTCTTCTCTAAAAAGAAAAATCTAAGGTTCAAGCGGTGGAAGATCATATAGAGAATCAACAACAAGTCTCCAAATCTTAAGGACAACTTGACCATGGCAGTCGCAGGAAACAACAAGCGGATCAACATCATTAGTGAAAGAAGTTTTGAAGTAGGGGATAGGGGATTTTTAAGACTACAACCCTCACGGCAGTGTCCCTCTGACAAGCCAAAGAAGGGATAACCATTATCACCAAAGAGTACTTTGGCCCTTATATGGTGTTGCAAAGATTGGTACTATGGAATCTAAATTGGAGTTACTGCATCTTCCGAGTACACCCAGATTTTTCCATGTTTCATGCTTAAAGAAGGTTATAGGCGACAGATCAGGTTCAAACTATATTTCTAGAACTTGGCAAGGAAGGAAAAAAATCATATTAGATCCTGAAACCATCACTGACACAAAAAAAATTTAGGGTGAGGAATAGATCCATTTCAAAGTATCTCATTAAATGGAGGAAACTACCCGGTGAAGATTCCACTTGGAAGATGAGTCTTTTATCTGAAGCATCTAAAGTTACTCAAGCATTACGCAGGGCAACACTTACTTGTCTCAGGGGAGGGCATATTGAAGCTAATATTGGCTCATTACCCTTAATTGGGGCATATTATATTATTACTATTATTTTATTTATGTCAATTTTAAGCCATTAGTTGTAATTATACCTCCTAGTCTCCTATATATACAAAGGTATTTTCATTTGAATCATCTTGTGCTTGAAAATTTAAAATTGGGGTAAAAGGAGACTTCCCCCTCGAAGAGGCTTATTATCTGAAGTATCTCTTTTTCAATGTTTGGTACTTTTACGAGGGGTTTCATGCTATATTGATATTTGGTTCTTACTTGGTAAGGAAAGAACCTGAGAGATTGATTTAAAAGGTGGCTGTTGTCATGATCAAACCTGCATCAAAACAACATAATTTCCCTCGACTGGACCTGCCAATTATGAGTGTCTTAAAACAAATCTTACAAAGAGATGGAGAGAAGCTAACTTTAATTAAACAAGAAGTCTCGGTCTGACTCATAGCTTAGGAGCGAAATTTCATTAAAAATTTTACAATTCGAGGAGCCCAGTTCAGTATCCACATAGATACAAAAATGACATTCCTTCATATATGACAAATCCCAGATTTGAGTTGCACGTGAAGGCATTATGTCACATGTGTTTCTTGGTAGGCGTACATGGGTCGAGCCATCGTGCACCGTTGACGCCACCATGTTCAGATGAGCACACCAGGAGTTAACAAGTGACAGTCCTCTCACGGACTTTCCATTTATGGTGGAAATGATTTCCACCCACCACCAAGTATTCCAATAACCGCTTCCTTGGGATTGGGAACGGCCCCGGTCAACTCTTCACCTTTGGGATGTGGAGGCTTCTCATGCTACCACCTCAATATGCTAAACGGCTTCATGGTAAGACGTGGAGGAAGACGCGATAACTGGGGCACCTGACAGGGAGTGGTGGATGAGCGGTGACTAGACATGGATGATTTGGCATTATTAGATGTGGAAGTGAGATGAGGATATGCCAGAGGACGAATGTGGAAAGTCTTATGGGGGGCACGGAGGTACAATGGTGGGATGTGATTTGTCGAAAGGGAACAAATATCCTATGATGGGATGATGTGATAGGGAGAGGGGCAGTGTGGGAAGACAAGAAGAGGCGAAAAGGAAAATGATATACCCGCGGTGAGTGGAAGGTGAGTGTGTCCTAATAAGACAAGGGGGAAACGAGTGATGTGATTGGTGGACATGAGGCCTAGTGGAACACATGTGGCAAGAGGAGGGGGTCGACGCAAGGACGAGGCACCATGATAGCAAAGGGGCCCACACTGAAAACCGCCCATGTCGGACCCCCATCATTAGGGTAGAATGGCGGGGGTCAGGAATGGACCTCAGCACGTCGATGCGGGCGGCTTGCGACCCTCCAGATCCATGCATTGGAAAACTATCATATCGGGGACCCCCACCCATTAAAGGTAGAACAAGCGGGGGGGTCGAGATTAATCTGGGCCAGCATATTGTGATTGCCAAATCTACGCGCTTCATAATCCAGAGCACTTATGCGCCCGTGACTTAGGATAAGTGGGTTTTGACCCATTTTTTCCACTTTTTCGCTGAAGGGGACACTTTATAGGAAAAACCTTGCATACAATATTATGTGCTAACATTAGGCTCCATGGGGATGGCTTTCTCCCTACAAGATGCCAAGAACTACTTTACTTGGTCCGATTGCCTTGTTATTTGGGCTATGGAGTCTTCATTAAAAAGGAAGGATAAACTGAAAACAATATTTACAGACATAGAGGAGCCATGTGTGGCTCAAAAGAGACATTTCTTTAGAAAATTCCCCATTCACGGGGCCATTGAAAACTTCTTCACCCTCAAATCCCATACTGACACAGCAGGTATTATTTGAAAAATACTCCACGGCGACCTTGAAGGGCCCAATCCATAGGGATTGGTGCCATGTTTTCCTTGTCAGGCAGGAGAATCCCACTTAAATACCATATCTCTGAGTTGGAAATCCTCTTTCTTGACCCTCCTATCAAAGACCTGCTTGATCTTCCTCTTGATGATTGTGAGCTCTATTCATTACATGCTCCCTAGTTTGTTGCACTTATACCAGTTGATGAATTCTTCTAACCATATGATCTAGCTCTCCCTCATAATCTTGAAAGAAATTTTTCTGGTTATAATGGCCGGAGTGGGGAAAATGGCTTATGTCCCATAAACAAGTTTAAAGGGGATGTGCCAGGATTTCTTGGTTGTCATTGGTTAAGCCGCAATTTGAGTTTTGAATTCATACCTTCTTATTATCTTCCAACAATATTTTAATGAGCTTAATCGTGCTTTTATTAGAAGACTCTGATCCATTTCCTTTTGGATAATAGGGAGTGGAATGAAGTAATGAAATCTCATTTGCTCCGCAGAACCTCACCAGAAACGAACTGAAAGATAAATCATATCGATTGACAATTTTGTTGGGGCATTAAACCTTACTATGATATTATCCTCGAGGTATTGGTAACTTTATGTGAATCACTCCACGGTGAGATGGAATTCTATCCTTAGTGGAAATAGTGGGTTAGATGGGATCCATCTGTGTTGGTTGCTTGAGGAAGGATGAATCTCTCCAATAAAGTCAATTCCCCATTGTTTGAAAGGGTGTTGTAGCTACTACAGGTTTTAGTGGCATACATTTGAGCTATTGTTTTCGAGAACCTTTGGCATTTTGATGGGGCTCTCACCTCTTCTGGAGACATCGGTGAATAGGGCTGGGCTAGTAACGGTACCAATCACGAGGAATCTTGTGGTTCATGAGATGGCTTCAAAAGGTGGGTGTCCCCACAAAGCTACTATGGAGTCAAATGTCGCACTACATGGGCCTCATGTGGGTTGGACACCTTAGAAACAACCCTAGGGTCTCTCGATGAAGACTTGGTCAATGGGAAAATATTTGGCCTTTGAGTTTTAAATATCTTTCCTTACTCTTCCCTATTTTGTCAGGGGGATTTAATTCTAGCAAAAAATATATGATATCCTCTATCAGGTGCATTCTGCCAATGGAGAGTTGTCTTGAGGATTGCCATTAGACAACTCAGCCTGCTGAACTTCTGAGAAAATGTTGACGAAGTTAGCCCCCAACACCTTACAATTGGATTCAACCAAAAACTTAGCTAAACCTTTCCCTTTAACCAACTTAGTGGGATTAATCTCCAGGTCAAACTCAAGGATCTTGGAAGTCAGCGATTCTTTTCCGTCTAAGTAGGGATGAATGAGAATGTCCTTCAAAAAAGTTGAAGGAACATATGCAATGGTTTTTAAATGTAAAACATAGACTCACAGATGTTTCAGGAGACCTTGACCAAGGAATGGGCTTTGCTTCTCTGTGATGTCATATTTGACCTCTGCATCTCTTAATACCCTATACTGAAAAAATGAAATGGGTTGCTCATTCCTTCAACGATAATACATGTAATGAGATGGGTTCTGTGTATTAAAGAAGAAAAATAAAAATAAAATCCTTGGAGATAATCGGGGACTAATCAGCACAAGTGCCTCATTCAAAGCCTTTTTTATTTGATAAAGAGTTCCCTGGGTTCATCCCGGTCCATTTTACTTCATTTCCCTTTAAGTCATTGTTGTGATGTGCTTCACCAACTCGGCAAAATTTAGGACAAACCTCGCCGGAAAAATTAATTTTACCAGGAAGAATGGACCTCTTTCGGATCTAGGAGTGACGGGGATGTGAATTGCCTCTACTCTGTTGGGGTCAATTCTCACTCCCTTTGATGATTCTATATGGCCTAACAGCCTCTCCTCCTTAATAGCAAACAAATATTTATTAGGGTTTAAGGAAAAATAGAGTATACATTTTAAGAAAATCTTCCTTAAGTGACAACGATGCTCCTTATCACACGTGGAGAAGACTGTGATGTCATATAGATAGATCACCATGAACTGATCTTTCTCCCCAATGAAGGCTATGTCCATGGCTCCTTCAATGTTGCTCTGCATTCATTAATCCAAAAGGCATTTTTTCATGCATGAATGTGCCCTATAGGAGTGGTGAAGGTTGTTTTCTCTATGTCTTCTCCAGGGGCGGGGTTACGATGCTCGATTATAGCCAGAAAAACTGACAATCATGGATATCCTAGATGCACCGGTTACCCCTCTGCAATATATGCTCCATCTTTTGTAGGGGGTAATTATCCTTTGGAGCTTCTATTAGGGTTCGAAATCAACCTGGTTGATTTCTCCCTCTTCTTTTCTTCTTGGCACAGTTAGCCACCCACTCAAAATATCTCAAAGGGACTATGATTTGATCATCTAACAGCTTCTTTACTTCTTTCTCCATGACAGACAACAACAGTTTCTTAATCTGTCTTAACTTTTGCTGAATGCCTTAGCTTATTCTTTCAGTGGGATCTTATGTTCTAGCCGGTTGTGTCATATGTCTTGAGGTCTTCATAGGTCAGTGAACACATCAGCAAATTCTTTTAATAACTTATCATACTTGGCTCTCTGCTCCCTTTGGTCAGGTTGCTTGACAACTTAACGAACTTAGGATCCTCCTATGTGCCAATATTTCATTTAGTTACATCAGCATCCCCATTTGAAGCCTCACCCTTCACTACCACATCAATCCCATCGAACAATCTTTCTAAAGGACCACAGTCCCTTTGGAATGTGATTGCTAGGCCACTGAACAATAAGTGAAATTAGCATTTTTATTTAAAATACCTCGGAGGTGTAGATCACCTTCAAGATCAAGATCTTGATCATTGTGCACTGCAGAGATCTAATCAACGGACTTGAGGAATTTTCTGATTTCAAGATCATCCTCGAACATACAATGCGATATTGTCGATGCAGGATGAGGCCTATATCTTATCTCAACATCATATTTTATCCTAGGTGGCAGAGGTATCCCAAACTGACTGGTGAGACAGCTAGGGGAATCAGTCGTAGTATTTTCTTCTCTTGGAATAAAGAAATGTTGAAAGGCGAGGAAGAAATTATCAATCGGGTCCCACAACTCATTTTTGTAACTTCTGAGTTGAGGATGTTTATTCCAATAAGCATTTCTGACCTGTTGGATTATCAGCTTCGGCATCTCCAAGCACTGCTAACTCTTTAATTCCCATCTTTTTTGCAGCCATTAAACCTAAAATAAGGGCTTCATATTCTACCACATTATCGGTAGCTTCAAACTCTAACCGAGATATAGTTTCTTGAACAGGTGAAACAAAAACCACTCCAACACGAGGCACCTTCCCTAGAAGAGGTTCCGTCGAAGAACATATTCCACAGAGATGTAGTTGGAGGAGGTATTTCCTAACCAGAAAAGGATTGTTTTCTAACTTCAAGAGGGACTTCATGAGAATCAGTAAGATGTAACAAAATGAACTGAAATCCGTGTCAAGTGAATAGATAGGATGGTTAGTGGGATCTACGCCGTCCCACTAAGAAGGCTAGTTGAGCTTCTCTATACAATCTTTTT
This sequence comes from Picea sitchensis, assembly GCA_010110895.2. Taxonomy (NCBI): domain Eukaryota; kingdom Viridiplantae; phylum Streptophyta; class Pinopsida; order Pinales; family Pinaceae; genus Picea; species Picea sitchensis. The sequence continues at coordinate 7,598 of SNQJ01S0161707.1, forward strand.
GTGTTCTCCTCCAAAAACTAGAATATTGTCATATGTGAAGTCCATTTGTAATGTTCCTCCAAGCTTTTAAATCAAGATCTTGACAATAGCATGCGAAACTTGGGGAACATCGGCTACCACAATGTCCATCACCACAATATTCATTGGAAGCTGAAATAAGGACACCCTAGGTCTTTATGAGTAATACGGCCATCCTTGAATCAAAATTTACAGATAGAATGGGCATTGGTCACTTCGGTCCCAATTCTTCCATATTTGTTTTGGGCATGAAAGGTTATGGAAACCCTGAATCCATCAAGTGATTATGCAACACCTTATCATGTATGTTCAGGGATGTGTGTAGAAGGGAGGGATGAATCATCTATGTCTTCTACCATGGGAACTAGAATGTATTGGCTTTACATCTTGGATATTCTTGAGTGCAGGGTAGGCGAGGTTGCTTTCCTTGAGAACAACGGTTTGGAAAGGGACCTTTGAAATCTTCATTTTTAACAAGTTAGAGAGGAATGCGAGAATTACGATCTTTTGAATTTTGTGCTTTAAACTAAAGGAGGAAGGAGGAGCTTAGGAATTTCCCTTACCTCAAGGAAAGGGTCTTTGGATGTTGGCAAAGAGGTTATAAGTTTTCTTTTCTCGGGTAGTGTTTTATGCGGGCTTAGAAGGTTTTTCTGCTATGAGGGCCTAATCGGACTTCTCTTCTTTCTTCTTTGATCTAAGATTGTATTTTGCCTGCTTCTACGGATTTCTCCCCTTTTCAGTTCATTTATTTATTTGTTCATAGGGGATTCTTCATATGCAGTTAAGGTGAGAATGGGGAAAAGAGTGTCTTCAATCGGTGAATTTCAAGGTCAAGATCTCTTCTTCCCTCTCTTCATCGGTGACAAGGTTATTCTGGAGGGGGGTATAAATCCTTTGATCATCCCTATATATGATCCTTTGTTCCCTTGGAATGTCGAGGAACACATTGTGTTGACCTCACGAAGTTGCCTCTATTATTGGTGTTTGAAGATTTTTGTATGTTTGTTTCCCCTCCATTTTTATTTTCTCCATTTATGCAGAACCAGTTCCTACCATCTTGCAATTCATCCCACCTAAGGGTGAGTTACAAAATAACCAGAGGTTGATGCCTCAGATATCCCTCTTCCCCTATCTTTGTCAGTTGCCCTTAGACACATTAGCACTTGACACATTTGATTCTACTTCCAAGGCCACATCTTACATGTTAGCCAGGGCTCTTCTTCTCTCTCTAAGTAGGAGGCAAAAATCGGGTCAAAATCGCTAGCATAAGTGATTTTGGCAAAAGTCTCAGTAGGTTTGATTTCAGCAGGTATTTATTGTACATATTGGAATCTTTTGGAGAAGTCAGAGGACTCTCCTTCCTTCTTCTTCAAGGTTAAAATTATGTCATAATACATAGGGAAATGGCTGTATCTCCCCACTATCTCAATGAGTGTTATCGAGCCTCAATCCTAGCAATAGTAGATCGAGGTGGGTCCTAAACCATTTTATAACCTCTTGTTAAGGCTACCCGGACAAGACTCTCATCCGAACATCTTCATTTTCAATGTTGGGTTGTCTTTCATAGCGTGGAAGGCATCGGTGCTCTTCAGGTTATTTCTTCTTATCCAATGAATTTGGGCATGTATTTTAGTTAATCTCCAGTAGGGAGAGAATTAATTGGTTGAAGTAGGACTAGAGGGGAATATCTAGCAGCCACAATGGCATCCATTCTATTACCAGTTGGATCTGCCATGGGGATATTAGGTGGAGAAGAATTAGGAGGGAATGGAGTTCGAGCAGGAGAAACTGGAAATGAGCCTCCCGAAGGAAAAGGGAACAGCAGAGGATTTGAAGAAAATGCTACAGGGATTAAAGGAGCAGAGGGTTGGGTTAACACCACAACAACAATAGTAACTGGAGGAGGGGTGTTAAAGCCCAGGGTAGGAAACTCTCATAAGTTCCTAGGTATAGACCAGGATGCGACATCAGGGGAGATAGGACTGACAAAATTTTCTCCCTCTAATGCAAGACCAGGAAGAGAAAACTCAACAGTAACACTCCCAAAATTTAGAAATGGGAAACCGGTAAAGTGCGCTAGAAGCAAGGGTGGGTTTATAGAGGAGGAAGTAAGGAACTATCATAAATACCTGGTTTAGTAGTAAAAGTTCCTTCCTTTAGGGCCTTTCCCTTTCTGATAAACTTCTCTGGATGCGGCCCAGGGTGTTTCTAAAGGTAGATTTAGGTAGACCGTTATTGTGACGCCTCTGAAAGCCACAATTAAAAATCAGGTTCACCCAGTGGAGTCATCACAATGGAGTCACTAGGTTCACCTGATAGCAATCTTCAAGGGCTCGATGCCTGATGCACCTTCAAAATCCCGGAGGAAGCTCAGATGATCATTGTCGTTCAAGGGGAAAATCTTCAACTTCATCCCGATACTTGGCGCCATAAATGTTGTTAGCGTCAAGAAGTCCTCCACGGATTGCGATAGGAGAAAAGGCCGTGCCCATCGGTTTATGTCACAATTGGTATATAAAGAGTGTCCGAATGGATGCAGACCCGAAAGAATATTGTTTAACTCATAATACTGGGCCAAGTTATGCCTACCAATGAGGTGAGGTCTTGATTTAACCGGTGTTAAAGTTGTAATAAGGGTGAGAAGGAGGAGAGCTGAGGAAACTGCAAAGATACTATAGGCATCAAACTTCAACGGCCCGGTGAAGAAAGAACAAAACACTAAAATGTGCCAGGATCACACAGTTACAGTAACACAGTGATAATACATGCATCACGCTGGCTACTGTAACAACTCGCTTGAACCTTCCAATGAGATACTCAGGGTAAGACGAAGAAAAAGACATAGGAGATTGATTTAAAACTGGTAAAAATATTGTCATGATCAAACATACATCACACAACATAATATCCCTCAGCCCGGACCTGCCAATTTCAAGTGTCTTAAAACAAAGCTTACAAACAGATGGAGAGAAGTCGACATTCATTAAACAGGAGGTCTCAAATACAGCTCATAACCCGAGAATGAGAAATTTCATTAAAGTTTTACAATTTGAGCTCGACATCGATAGATAGAAAATGGAAAAATGCCTTCATATACTTGGAACAAAAACACTGGAAGTTAAATCGAGGCATTTTATTGAAGACATTACGGCTTCACGTTTACTGCGTCTGCAATCTCTGGACTTTCGTGAGCTTCATTCAGATGCCATTGTGTTCCAGAATGAGACTGCAAGGAGTTGACAAGTTGATAGTCCTCTCCTGGACTTCCCATTTATGGCGGAAGCGATGTCCACCCACCACCAACCGTTCCAATAACTACTTCCATGGGATCGAAAACAACCCCAGTAAACTTTTCACCTTTGGGACATGGAGGCTTCTCATGCTACCACCTCAATATGCTAAACGGCTTCATGGTAAGACATGGAGACAGACACGATAACTGGGGCACCTAACGGGGAGCAGCGGATGAGCAGTGACTAGAGCAGGGATGATTTGGAATATTAAGATGTTGAAGTGAAGAGACAAGGGAGAGGCCAGAGGAAGAATGTGGAAGGTCTTGTGGGGGCCATGGAGGTATGGTGGTGGGATGTGATTTGTCGAAGGGAAACACATCTCCTATGACGGAGACCCGATGTGATAGGGAGAGGGACAAGTGTGGGAAGACAAGAGGGCGAGAAAGGAAAATGATATACCATGAGGGTGAGTGGAAGGCAAGTGTGTCCTAACGAGACAACGGGGAAATGAGTGATGTGACTGTTGGACAGGAGGCCTAGTGGAACAAAGGTGGCAAGAGGAACAAGGAGGGAAGCGCCATGATAGCAAAAGGGAGCCACAGCGACACGCCCATTGGACCCCCCCTGCCCATTAAAGGTAGAACAACGGGGGTCTAGAATTGAATCACGAATAGGAGATCACGAGCGCGCATATTGACTTGCTGAATTCTTTCATCATGGCGCTTATGTACCCGAGACTTAGGATAAGTGGGTTTTGACCAATTCTTTGCCACTTTTTCATCCCGAAGAGGACACTTTGTAGGAAAACACCTAGCATACAAGATTATGTGCTACTTGGTCACTTCCTTAATTGTATGATTTTTCTAACAAGCCTCACACATCTGTCAATCATGACATAGTCTATCCTTACAATGTGAAGTGCATGCCTTTAATTGACTTAATAATCACAATAATAAGTTGTTCACATCACCGTTGAAGTAGAGGTTATCTTGCCAAAAATGGAAGGATAAATGTCCTACCAAAATTTAAATAATAATATCTACAATACATATGATTGGAACTAATTTTAGGGTATCCACTTTATAACTCTCATTATTCAATCATTTTGTAGAGATAAGCATACTCCTCCATAAATAACTTCATCGTATTTTAACTTGGGAAATGGGCTATTGCACCTAAGGTATAGTCCCACTATAGTTGTTATTGCAATTGGTACAACATGCCTACTTGATGTCAGGTCAAGCTCCATATGACTCTCAATTGGTGCTTGGAGCCATTAATATATTAGTTGCAACTACCTCTAATTAGTGGAGATCTTATCATGTCCTGACTCTATTTTATCATCACTCATTTTTTGGTTAATGAAAAGACATGCTTCTCCTATTAATATATGTTTCATGTGTTCCATATAGGACCCCCACTTTTAAATTATACCCTATTTGTTTGAGCACAAGTTAAAACCTTAGCTCATCATTGGATCTCTAGTTAATTAATATTATATTGAGATCTATATAAATTTCATTTAGTCATGCATACAATCCCATCGGGGTTTCTTCATAATTATAACAAATTATCTTTGAAATTGATTATCACTCAAGCACGAGTGGTATGATACATGCATTGCCACTCATGAGATTGGTGCAAAAAGAAATCCCTTATGCTTAGGAACATTTACTAAGATATTGTCAATTTATCACTATGTGATGTGGTTACTTCACGATTTCTTGGGTCATTGTTTTCACTTTCACTCTCTTCTTAATTCATATAGATTAGATCTTGATAAGGTAAATGTTGAGTATAGAATCCTCTCCAACGGAGGAAAATCATTCTTTCTATCAACAAAACATTATAGAAATTCACCTATGTGTAAAAAGAATTATGTCAACACATGGGTTAGCAAGTACTTCTATATCAAGAATAAGTTTACTATAAGGGTCCATTCCAAAATATACAATTACCTTTCCCTTAAGGGTTTCATTTTGCACAATCATACTACATAACTTTTCAAAGCATTATCATTTACGTCAACAAGATACTTACTAACTATAGTTTCTAGCCCTTCCTTTGTGCATCTCAAGTATTTTCACACTCTACGAGGAGGGAAGTTTAATTAATAGTGTTAATTCATTTCATCCCACACAATACTATTGATCTAGGTCATCCTATAGAAATCCCTACTGCCAATAAAACTTATGGGAAAAAGTGCTACTTGTCCTCTAGGACACACCTTCTTCACAAAAGGGTTCCTACTAGTGAACATTAGCCCCTCTCATGGGTTCACTCTACATGTTTCATTCTTAATCAACTAGTGTCAACAAAGGTATTAAACAATATTCCATTGATGTGATGGGACCATCACCAATAATACATGAGCTACATGACTTGGATGTGATATAACCATGATTTGGCTCAACCTTCACATTTTTCCAACACAAATTGGCTTACATATGACATTTGGTATCATGATAACATGTCATCATGTTATTCCACTTAAGTGTATGATTACAATATCAAGGTTCCCAGGGTGGAGTCCTCTCACAGTTACCCTACAAACGTAAATAAGATTGAAGACCTAGATATAAGCAATTGCTACCGTATTACAACATCAATGTCAGCATATTAATTTGGATAATGATCAAACGTGATCCTCCCACAACAGTTGTTGTGGTAGACTTGACAGTACACCTCCTCCAGTATCAAGGCTCTTTCTCACCCACACTTAAGCTATTAGGAAACCCGGATGTAATAACATCCCTAAGCTATCGTAATACTTCCTCATAACACTATGTCAATTTCTCCCAGATACAACAATGCTTTCTTTAAGTAGTCAATGATAAACTTGTTGCCTAGTTTTTATCTGGAAAAAACTTATCAAACTTATCATCATGATGCATAGAACCCCACCATTAGTTCACACCCACAAATATATCTCCAAATGCTCCAACTAATCAACCTCATTGTGAGGAAACCTTTGGGTAATACCAACCTAAATTCTCGCAATCACACACTGCAATTTTGGCTTCGCTCCATTCAAAATCACGAGTCACCCTTTATAATGGTGCTAGTTGGGATCCACACTCATCATGGTTTAGGTTAAAAGGTTGGATCTATGCTTACTCAAATATTAAAATTATGTCTCAAGGTCTTCTTAGGAAGTACTTAATAATAAATGATAGTTTTTTTAAATGAAAACTATCATTTTAATTTATTGACTTGGTTAGCATCCATCAAATTTGACTTCCAATTCAATTTCAATATCAGTGCAATTTGAAGCAACAATGAATGCACTATTCTCCACATCAAACTTAACATGTTTAGAATTAAGGATTAATTGGAAGTAGCAATTTCCAATAAAAATAAAGCAGCAATAATAATAAAATCCTTAACAATTTCATCCTTAATTAAATATTTTTTACTTTCCTTTAAAAAAGGAAATGCTATCCTAGTTGGCATAAGACCTCTACGACTTTCTTCACCTATGTTTCTTCATGTTTAGATAAATTTATTAACCTATGTTTCTTCATGCCATTAATATAATTACGAGCCCATAGCATAGTCATCTTACATGGTACAAGTATGCCCACTAAATATATCCTAATTTGTTTGAGGATATAGTGCAAATTATCATATATGTTTAAAGTTTAAATTTGTGATTTAATTTATAAATAGTTAACTATGGTCCATAACATGTGAGTTGTAAATTGAAAAGGTATTTCATAGTGTTATGATGCTTTCTCATAGTTAACCTTTTCCTTTGCTTCTATAGTTGAAAGCATGTGAAATCACATACAATTTTTGTTAGATTACTGAAAGGCGGGGTGTGAATCAGTAATAGAAATTTAATCCTTTTCAACCAGCTATAATCCAAGTTTTATATCAATGTATTATTATCATCCAATAACGTGAGTAAATAATCAATGAACAAATGAACAATCATACACATACATGAACACGGTGTTTTCTGCATTGGAAACTAAGCGGAGAAAACTTGGAATGATTTTTCTTATATATCAAATTACACATTCATTGGAAGCACCAACTTCCTTTTCAGTACCAGCGGAAGGAGGCTCCAACCCCCTAGTTTCTTTCGAGGCTACAACTGTGTGAGAATCAACTACCAATTCTTTATTACCACAACTAGAACGAGGCTACAACCCCTATGTTCTCCGGCTACAATGGGGTGGCTACAACCACATGTCATGCCAGATCAACTACCGACATATAAGTAGGAGTGGAACCATTGTCCCACTATCAGCGGTATATATATTGTTTGTAAGCCTATACCAATCAGCACGCACCAAATAACACAGTACAAATAACTTTGAACCATGCATCAACCTATACCTCAATAGCTATTGTCAGCGACGTACGCCATAAACAAGTGCATCAGCCATGCCAAGCACATACCAAACAACTTGGCAATCGACTTGTACCACAAACAAGTGCAACAACCATGCCAACTTGTACCTCAACACGTACCATGAACAAGTGCATCAACCATGCCAAACCTATACAAATAACTTGTCACAACAACTTGTCCAAACAACCTATCACAGCAGCATGTCTCATCAATATTATCAACCAAATCCATATCCTCACCAAGATCAATCACCAAAAGAACTCTCAAAGATGTGCAACATGGCATAACACAACAACTCATAATCACATATTGATCTTGGTGAAGATCAATATGTGCTTCTAATATTACAAGTATGTTACATCATCCATGAAACCATGTGTCAACAATACTACTAACAAGTGCCTCAAACATGTACCAAATATGTACCAATCGGTTATCAACTACTCATCAACTATGACTCATCAAGATGTACCAACATCATCAACTATACACCTCATGTATGTGTCAGCTTTCATCAACTACTTGTCTCAACCATGTACCTTAACTGTACCTCAAACAAAATGCCTCATCAGTTTCATCATCCAAATATGATTTTAATACGTAATAGACACGGTGTATATGATCTGTACACGCAAACCTTCATTGCTTTAACAACAAAGAGACTAGCATTTTCATCAAAAAAAATTTAGTCTCACATGAATAGTTTAGGATTAGTCAAGCAGCCTAATTTTAAATAATCATAACTATGTACTGTAATGAATAAATATATAAAAAAAAAAAAAAAAAAAAAATTGGTGTGTTTTATGCAATTCCTCCAAGTGTCACTACTTGAAACCTCTCAGAAAAGGAGTTATAGCAAAATGTTATACCTTGTTGAATTAGAAACTATTCTGAAGAGCGACCTTGTGGAAGTACTTAGCACTAAATATTTGTTGAATCGATATGAAAATGTTACCAAGAATAATAAAGACTGTAATATAGCAACACATTTTTCTCTCTAGAATTTGGATCTGTTATGAATAATTTATGAAGCGTTTTACCCGAAACACTTGTTTTAGACTAGTTTAGGGTTCTTCTAAACCTATTTTGGAGTGTAACTCCAAAATACAAAGACACACAAGATAATTTTTTTTTTACCACAGATACTTGGACATGTTTCCTAAATTTCCTATCAATCTCATGGTCTGAATCATTTCTAGAAAAAAGTTATTATGAAAATGGTGAGATGACCTGTAAATAACATACCCTAGAGCACATCAAAGGTTTGTCCTCCCTTGAATTGGAGCCTTCTTTACTTCACCTTCCCTGAAATTCAGATTAGATATCCTTTGGTTTACCTCAAAACCTTAGTTATTCAATGTTATTCTCCAAGTGTGGTCCAAATGAGAGAGCCTTTTCTCTTGTTTATACTCTCCAAAATAGCTTCCTTAAAACATCTTCTAGGTCCTTTTCCCCACTTTCCTTATTTTAGGGTTAACCCACTTCTAATTTCTCCATTAAATTTATTATTTAAATAATTTATTTTTTATTCACTTTGGATTATAGTACACTCATAACTTCACTTTATTATTTACCTTCTAAAATCCTCTTAAACCAGCATTACTTTGACCTTTTGGGAGTTCTAGATGACATATGAGGGTCCTCCAACCCGTGGAGGCCATAACTCTCAAACCATGAGGGGTTATGGTTCCACATACCACCAGAAACGGCATGAAATTTACTATCCATATAGAGATATTATTACCTACAAATATGTCAAAACTCATGCCATTGTCATCAGGCAAACTTGGGTCCATTACCCAAACTGGGTTCTCCAACTTCTCCTTGCCATAAATCTCTAGCAGGTGAGGGTTATGTTCACATACCATCAAAATGGAATGACAATGAAAATATCTATATATAGGATAGTTTCACCTTAAAATATACTGAGCTCAAGCGCATTATACAGCGAGCTGAAACTTGGGTCCATTACCCAACCTTTGTGCCCTCTGGGAATTCGTTATTGGACTTTCTCAAGGGTTGACATAAATCACTAAGGGTTGACATCAATATACAATATCACTCTCAATGGTTGACATAAATGACAACTAACAATCCATACCAACTATCCATCAATCTAAGCCAATTGATAGAATAATATCCCCTTTGGCATTGATGTAACCTTAGTCATGATATCATGATTATATAACTCATCGATGTTTCTATCCTCCCCGACATCAATGGCAAGGTGTCTCCTTGGGGTTGCTCCCTCTTATTGAACTCTCCTTAGGGCTACTCCCCTGTCTACATGACTTTGATTCTTCTTTGTGTTTATAATATTTTGATTACTCTCTATCCCTTCATATAAATAATGTCTCCCCCCTTTGACAAAGGGTATAACTCTGAAGTCATATCACTCATTCTTCCCATGTCCAAGAATTTAACTTTGCATATAATAAATCTCTCCACCTTTTCCATTAATTAATGGTTGGCCTCTTATCAGACATATATAAGATAAGCATTCAAAATCATTCATTTTGGATTAGAATTATCCCTGAATCTCTGCGGAAAAGATGCTCGAGACTTCCCAATAAGGCGGTTTTGTAAAAATGTGTGAGCCTTGTTATTTTGTTCCCACATATTCAACTATGATGTTCTTCTCAGCAGCAATGTTCATTAGAAAGTGATACTTGATTGGGTAATGTCTGGAGTGCATCACCGGGTTTTGAGATATTGATGGCGTTTGTATTATCAAATAGATTGGAATGGGCTCATCATGTTCAACTGTATGTCATCCAAAGTTTTTCATCCATGAAACCTATGTACAACATGTTGATGCTACAATATGCTACCTTGGCTAGAAAAGGATATTGATGGTTGTTTCTTGTAACCAAGATACTAAACACTCACCAAGTAGAACAATTTATCTCCACTAGTACTTCATCGATCATTAATGCAAGCACAGCAATGCATTTGTGTAGGAATTAAGTGATAGATCCTTTCATTTGGATACCATAGTCAAAACTCTTATTTTCCTTTGAGATATCTAAAATCCTCTTCAATGCTAATACGTGTGATTCCTTTGGTATTGCACGTGAAATCGTCCCACTTGTCCAATTGCCTGCATTACATGCAGTGCGGATGTTGTCATATAGTAAGCTATCAATCATTTAGGCATTAGTGCATCACAGTCATTAGACTTTGAATCATCATATTTTCTCATCTGCAATGGTTTTCATAGAATTGGTAGGCGGTTTCGCGATCTTCATTCGAACCTCTTAGCATTTCTCGGTATACTTAGTTTGAGAAATAAAAAATTCAGCTAGTTTATTTGACATATATGAAGACCCAAAAATAAGGATGGTCCTCCAAGTAATGACATTTCAAATTCATTATGCATATCGCTGCAAATTCGACTTAACACGTCATTAGTACTTCCAAAACAATTATCATCAACATAAATTTCAATTAATAAAATATTGCCTTGGAGTTGCAACTTGAATTGGCCAGAGGGTTGTTTATGCGTGCTTCCTTTCCATGGTTAGGTAGGGAGTTTTGTGGTTGTTGTTTAGATCATTACTCTTTTTGGATATTGACCGGTGCATGCACTACGTATCCAAAAATATCTGTCAATTTGGAATCCATTAAGCAGTGTTTGAGCCATTTCATGTGTAATTATCATCCATTGTGATAATGTTCCTTTGTCTCGAACCACTCTGAACCAATCATGAATCCATGCTCCTGAACACTATCATATATCTTTCCAAACATGCTAAGTGTTCTTCTGAATCCATCTATGTCCATCTTGTCCAAAGACTCTACTTGTGCAATTATCCATAATACTGACCCATTTATCACTATACTATCATGAAGTCTTGATTAATCTATCCAAATGTGCCTTACGCTTTAAAGTGATTTCTTTGAATCTGTCTTCTCAAACTAAGTATAACAGAAGGATGTTTCTTTTTTTCTATCACAACTTCTCGCATGGAGCTCCCTGTCTAATATTCATATTACTTGGAAGTCTCTAAGTTGGATGGATCAAAAAAATTCCTTCTCTCGATGGTATTTAAATGTATGTCATCTTCATTGGTAGATTCATCATCATCTTCATTGGTAGATTCATTATCTCGAGCTCGACTTCTTTATTTTTGTCTATGGATTCATCTTTCCCTACAATGCATGAAAAGTACAATCTATTGAACCTGTTACTTATTTACATGTCCTTCCTTTCTATCGGTTTTTCAAACCTTTTTGTATCTAACATCTTTCCTTTTTCACGTAGAATTTTCTTCATCTTGTTTTATTTCCAATCTTGCAGTCTCTGGGACGCTATTTGTTCCCTTGTTCTTCCTATTTTCTTATCCATGCTTTCTTATATCTAATATTAATTATCCTCTTTCATGGAAGTATATCGATCATGCTTCTACAATCACTTGTTATGTGTCCATATTTATGAGATTTGTAACGCAGTATTGCGTGCGACCACATTGGAACTTCTTGCTTGGACATTTATTTTACAATCCATACTGTCTGTATATGTCAAAGGTAGTCTGATAAAACAATTACCATAAATAAATTTGCATACACGGGAGTGAATGATCTTCTTTATTAGCGTGGTCCTTACGAGATTTTGCCTTGGTTGATCATGATCATGATTGAAGCTTCTTTGTTTTTCTTGAACATGGATGGTCTTCTTGAAGATGTATCTTTGTGTTTTCTTAGATTATGGTTGACCATGATTCCTTCTTTTGAGTACTTAATAACTCTTTCTATTTTCTTCATTCTTCTTTTCTAGCAACTTTGAGTGCTTCTCTTCAGAACTCTCTATAACTGATGTGGATGTTTGTCTCTTGGTGTTCTTGTTGAGCTTGATGATTTTACTTCTCGATGTGACAACTTCTTCTTCAAGATTCTCAATCTCTTCTTCTTCGTCATTATCACGAGAGACTTCATGACTTCTTTTGTTCTTTATGCTTCTTCTAGTTGAATTTTTAATGTGATTATTTCTTCTTCAAGTCCCTTTCTCTTCTTCCCGATAGGCTTCTCACAGCTTCAAAATTTTGATGGTTTAGATCATTAGCTCTTTCCTTAAGATGATCGCTAAATATCTTCTCTCATTTATGCTTCTTCCTTGATATTTTGCTATGTTGGTTTTCCAAACACTGCTTTTGATAATCAATATTTCCTTGATCTTTCTAGCTTCTTCTAAATGAGTTCGTAAGTTTTCAATGACTTTGTTGGGCTTCTTCAAAAATGTAGAACACTTTCCTTTTGTTTCAACAATTATTTCTTGAGTGAATTGTTTTCTTCTCTTAGTTCATCTAAATCACTAATCAATTCTTCTTCATAATTGTCTTCATTTTCAATCAGTTTATGCGTCTCATTTCCTTCATGTGATTCTATTTCAAGATGTCCATGTTTTCCTGAGAATTAAAACAAAACAACATACCTATGGTGATTATGTACTCTTCACACTAATCAATTCTTCTTCATAATTGTCTTCATTTTCAATCAGTTTGTCTGTCTCATTTCCTTCATGGAATTCTATTTCAAGATGTCCATGTTTTTCACAATTAAAACAAAACAACATACCTATGGTGATTATGTACTCTTCATCTTTTGAATCTTCTTGATATGGTGAACATAACTCTTCTTGATTTGTATATGCATCTTCTTTGACATTTCATGAATCTGTGATGGGTGAAGAATATATTTCATGTAACTTATCCCAAAGTTCTTTTGCTAATGAACATTTACCAACCTTTTCTCTTACCAGATTAGGTAATCCTTCCTAGATGAAATCAATTGCTATTTTTGTATTCTTCCTCAATTCCTTCTTGGTTGCAGTCTTTGCCCTGTTTGAACTATCATATCCTATAACAACTAATAGCCAAATATAATGTCCCTGTGCCTGTAAAAATACTTTTGTCCTTATGTTCCACATCTCATACTTAAAACCATTCTAACCATTAAACATCAGTACTCCATTCTTAGAATAATCCATTATCTCCTTCCAGTGGTTAAACGGTTTTCTGAAGGAATCGGCTCTGATACCAAATGTTGGATTACTGAGAGGGGGGGTGAATCAGTAATAGAGAAATTTAATTCTTTTTAACCATATAATCTAAGTATCATTATCATCCAATAAATGCAGAGTAAATAAGCAATGAATAAATGAACAATCATATACATACACAGTACACCAGTGTTTTACGTGGAAACTCAAAGAGGGAGAAAACCACAGAATGATTTTTCTTATATGTCTTGAAGAATTACATTCATTGGAAGCACCAAATTCCTTTGTTTTCCAGCTGCAACTCGAAGGAGGATCCAACCCCCTAGTTTCTCAGGCTACAACCTG